>JAQIXL010000119.1:0-53234 GCA_034700245.1 Poikilolaimus oxycercus
CGGGGAGAGGGGCGAGGTCAAAACCCAAAGAGGGGAGAGGCGAGGTCGTACCGTGGAAACACGGACTCGATCCAACAGCCGTCAAAGCGTTTGATACTTTTTGCAGTGGCAGTAATCGGGTTGCACTTTTTAGTTGACGAGCAAGATCCCGAAAACAGACTTGGACACTTCAAGAAACAACACAAACGAAACATTTTCAGGGTTCACTTCTAGACGATGCGGTTCTCGAGCGTGTCCTTCAAGGTTGTGATGCCTGCTTTCACATTGCTGCCACCGGAATGGAAGGAGCGGCTGCGGTAGGAATTGCTTCTTTGTTTACATCTCCGACAAATGGAACAACAAACAAGATCAACAAAACAATTTCAGTTGAATCGCTCCTTGACATTCTCAGTAAACGTCGACGGAACCCGAAAAGTCGTTGAGACCTGTCAACGTCTCGGCGTTCAACGTCTGGTCTTCGCCTCTTCAGTCGCCGTCGTCTTCCTCGATGAGGAGCTCCACTACGCCACTGAAGATCTTCCGTATCCTGATCCCTCCAAGGTTAGCAGACAGTTTTTGCTTTCATTTAGCAGTAGCGCCCCTGCAGGTCTTCTGTTAACTTCCTTCCTCTTTAGGGTTAAAGCTCTCGTTCCGTATTCTCTTTTTACTGAACGCCCGCTGTGTTTTCGGGTCTTTCTCCCAAATTCCTCGTATGAGTCTTCATTTCTCTTGAAATTCGCGCTTTGCACCTGTATGAAGGCACATGAGCCCCTCACAAAACGATGAAAAAGAAGCAAAGGCGAGCAATCGTCTAAATGAATCAAGCCGCGGCGGTCATGCGGCCTCGAGCCTCACACTCTTTTTGCTCATTTCAAGATGAAAGTTCTGCTTGCGCGAGAGGAAGGCTTTCAATCGAACTGAGCATGCGACTGAGGTGTCAAGGAGAGTTGTCAAGCAAAAAGAAAAGCGGAACTTCTCGGTGAAGGCCGAGTAAATGTCGATACTCAGAGCTGCCCTTACTCACAATCACAAAAGTCAAGAAAAGATTTCTTTTCTTCTTCTACTCGGCCTGTAATTGAAACACCTTCATTTCCCCTTTGGGAAAACTGAGAAAAACAAGAAGTTTGTGACTAAGACCTCTTTTGGAAGCCACCGTTTACTCCACAAATTTATTTGTCACTCAAAAGCAATTGGAAATGGATTTGCCCCAGGGGAAATCTTCAAAGCCGTAGTTGCTGAGGCAAAAAAGAGTGGGACCGCGTACCGATATCATTTCAATTAGGCCTCCTTGCACGTCTTTGGGATCTCGACTTAGTCCTCGAGAGAGGTGCCTCAGCTCGAGCAGGTGTCATGCGTATGTGTTGCCGAAAAATGAAGAAGCAGGCAGAGGAAGAAAATATCATAATATGAGCTCTATGATGTTCTCTTCTTCTTCTTTCTCTAGAGGAGAGCTCAAAAACCAAACTGACAGCCCCGAGATGACTAAAAGAGCAATGATGTGACCTACACACTTACAGTACTACTCCTACTACAGCGCCAGCAAGGCCGAGGCCGAGCAACTCGTTCGAGCAGCGAATTCACGGCAATTTAAGACTTGTTGTTTGAGGTGAGCTGAAAAGTTATCGGCTGTTCTTTGAATTCGAAAATTGAAAAACGTGGGCTTTTGATGTTGATGTCAAGAGTTCGCTCCCACTATGCTTGATCTCTGCTTCGAAGCCTTTCATGGTGCTATACATGATTTTTCTCACCATTTCGATGCCTTCAAAAGCTCTTTCAAAACTGGATTCTCCAAAAAGTGCAAAAGTTCGTGTGCTCAAGGAAAAAAAGGAAGACTGAAGAGGTGGATGTGTGGTGCACAAACTATTCCTGACATGGTTTTGACGTGTTTCGCATCCGATTTAACTCTTGGAAGCGCTGAAAACTGGATTCTCTTTCGAGGTGGGCGAAGAAGAAAAGTCTTCGCTTTCCCACGTCTTCATGCCCAGATACTTCACGAGATGTCTGCTCAGTCCCCTTCTCATCACAACAAAGTTCAAAACATTTTCAAAACACCAACAAAACTTGCGTAGTGCACGACGGGTGTTTATAAGATGAGCGCCGACTTGAGAGTGGCCACTAAATCTTCGCCGCGCGTGGCCAGGACAGAGAGCGGATTTGGCCGAGCGCGCGTTTTTTGTCAAGGCGTTTCACTTCGAGTCCACCGCCACTTGCGTCAATGGCCATGTAGTTGTTTTCCGAAAATTTTTCTTTAGAGAACATGAGCAAGGTTTAGTTACTTTTTCCAAATCTCACTTTCGGACTTCACATGCTTTTCGGATTTTGCTTTTCGGCTAACGGCTTTGAAGACCAAAAACACCGCCCTCGCTTTGAGGAGAGTGAAGGAGAGATAGAGTACAGGACTAAGTGGTACTGAACTACATAAATGTTTTGGTATGAACATGCGCAAGTTTTAATTCTCTGAGCGTTCACGGCTTTATGCTTGGTGACGGCTAGACTAGGCTTGCTTGGCCTTGCGGAGGCGTTAGAACGTTGAGACATCGGCGACCAGCACGGTCTTTCAGGATCTTCATGAAAGGAGCTCAGGGGTCAATGTAGTGGGATTCAGGCGCTTATTGAGGGGTTCTTGAGGCTTCTCTCCTTTCACGAGGGAGACCGGAAGCCACACGGCTTAGAAGATGCAAGATTGGCAACATTTTTCTTATTCTTAACCCCCGCACTAGCCGTAGCCCCCATCGAACCAAGAAGGGTATAAATGTCAATAGAGACACTCTGGCAGTTCTCTCCCTTTAAATCCGAAAATATCTCGAGCGAACAAAAAGTAATCAAACGAAGATTTCTCAGAATTAGAATTGCGAGTCTCTTGTGTGGGGGAGACTGCTCAAGCTGTCCCAATAAAGAACCAAGGGAATCCCGATTTAACACATCCGGTAAAGGAGAAGAGATTGTATAGACGCTTCTTGGAGAAGAGTCTCGAAATGAAGAGGAGAAGGAGGCGAGTGTGCTCTACAAATTAGATTTGACCTTCGACTTGAGAGGTTTCACCACAGACATGCTCTCTTCTTCCTGAAA
Source organism: Poikilolaimus oxycercus (assembly GCA_034700245.1). NCBI lineage: Eukaryota > Metazoa > Nematoda > Chromadorea > Rhabditida > Rhabditidae > Poikilolaimus > Poikilolaimus oxycercus. Next base: position 3,049 of record JAQIXL010000119.1, read on the forward strand.
TGAGAGGTGAAAGGCTGACTTCTTGCAGATATCGTGGCATTTATGGACCCGGTGAACCACGGACGACGGGACGAGCAGCGGTACGCGTGACATTTCCACCTACTTTTTGATCCCTGAAAATCCCCCAGAGGGCATTTGAGAGTACGGTATCGGTTGCAGGAGATGATTCATCGGGGTCTCTATTGCATGACCTTCAAGAAGTCGACACCACCACTGACACAATACAGCGGCATCGAGAACAGTGCTGAAGCGATGCGATTGGCCGAGATTGCCTTGAGAAAGCAAAGAAGTCCAGCAGCCGGTTCGGTCTATAACATTTTGGACGGCGGAGACCCGGTCGTCTCTTTGGAGTTCTTCAATCCTCTCATTCGAGGTTCGCCTTCCTTCATTAACTCACATCACGAATATTATTTCTCTTTCCTTCAGATCAAGAACAAGCTTCTAAGGTTTCCTTTTTCGATGTGTATCGCATATTAGCCCTCCTTGGCAAGGGCGATGACGAGTCTCCTTCGTCATGCACGCGTGGGCCCCACGTTTGGCTTTATCCCTCCAACCGTGAGGGGATCAGCTAGCTGTCCCCCTCACACTATAAGCACTTGCAAATTTTTATGAATCAAGAGAGAGACCCATCGTAGGCGTCTTACGGTATTAGTGAGGTGAGAAGAGTGCGTAGTATAATTCCTGAATAGAGAGAGATTGATAGATGAATGACACAAAGCAAAGAGAAGAAAAAGAAAATCGTCGGAAACGATTTATTCACGCGGGATTTTCAGCATTACGTCGTCCGTTGCCGAGGTTCTCGATGCCCTACTGGGCGATGATCCTTCTTGCCGTTTTCTACGAGTGGCTTTACCGCCTCTTCGGCCTCACACCACTCATCAATCGACTTGAAGTAAGCAGGAAACACGATTAGAATGAGAGAGATTGTTTCTATTGAAATTTCTTCCTTGCAGGTGAACCTCGTGGCCGTTACGAATACTTACTCAATCGAGAAGGCGAAAAGAGAGTTGGGGTACAATCCGAAGAAGAACCACGACCTGACATCGGTTGTTGCCTATTATCGAAGACTTTACGCAGCGAAACCGACGAAGAACTGGAAAATGACCGACTGGGCCTCGGGACTCTGGAAGGTGCTTGTCAGTGCCACCATTATTGTTGTTTTGCTGGTGGCCGTTTTCTTTGTCGATTGAGGACTCTTCGGTGCTTTGAGGAGGTCCTTGAGAATTCTGTGAATACGTGTGTGCATCTTATTACTGGCAAGCCTTCTTTGCTTTGGAATAAAAAGAATAAAAAGTTCTTCAAGTTAATGAAATCACATGCAATCGCACGACTTTTGTGGAAATGAGACCTCGGTTTCAGTTGCTGTGGATTTAGTAGGCGGACGATGGTCCTGTATTGTGGTAGGAAGTCTAGTAGGAGCTGGCAAGCTGAATGAAGCTTTTAGAGCGGCAACCTGGAATGTTCGGACGGTTCGGACTGTTCGGACGTTCGGACGTCTGGAATGTTCGGACCCCCCTTGTTCGGACGCCTGGAAGGTTCGGCCCCCCTTTGTTCGGACGTCTGGAGGGTTCGGACACTTTGTCTCCGACTTCCATTTCGCGTCCTGAAAAGTTCAAATTCGCTTATCGATTAGTTCTTTTCCCCCTTTCGCCACCAACAGTGCATATTGTTGAACATTCTCTTGAGTCTGAGTTCTGTCGCTTGCTGTCCTTCACTGGGACCTCTAGAACTGCAGTCAACTGGCGTGCTCTTGGTCAGAAAGAGAAGGAAACTTGACGGAAGTTCTGTGGTTTGAAGAAGGCACGATAACCTTCTGCATCAGTTCGATTCTCCGGGAGGTTTCCATTTCTAGCGGAGCTCAATTCAGCTCGTCTAACAGATGTTTCTGGCGATGAACAAAAAGATTGCTCGCGTGTCTGGAAATAGCTAGTTGGACGAGAAAACCGTTTATTGGAACCGAGAACGTGGAAGAGATTCATCGACTGGCTGAAGTCTAAGTGGTCCAACGAATTTGTTTTTTCTCTGCGGCTCATGCCAGAGATGAATTTCACCCTTGAAAAAGAGGTCAAATGTTAATTCAAGTTTTAATCCAATTGAAGGCTTTAGGCAGTGGGGAGGGGATCAACGACGAAGCAGTAGAGTCTTTTCTAGCCCTCCTCGACACAAAATGTTTTCCTCTCAATCGCCAACAACGCCTAAACGCTTTCATCTTGAGCATAATGGCGAGTGAGGTGATGGCATGACAGTTTTTGACAACTTTAAAGGACAGTATAGAAATGCCGATGCATCCGATCGCTGTAGACGCTATTGGCGTGCCGTCTTCAAACAACTGCTGAACTTCCGTCAAGTTTCCTCCTCTTTCTGACCAAGAGCACGCCAATTGACTGAAGTTCTAGAGGTCCCAGTGAAGGACAGCAAGCGACAGAACTCAGACTCAAGAGAATGTTCAACAATATGAACTGTTGGTGGCGAAAGAAGAAAAAAGAACTAATCGATGAGCGAATTTGAACTTTTCGGGAGGCGAAATGGAAGTCGGAGACGATGTGTCCGAACCCTCCAGACGTCCGAACAAAGGGGGTCCGAACCTTCCAGGCGTCCGAACATGGGGGGTCCGAACATTCCAGACGTCCGAACGTCCGAACAGTCCGAACCGTCCGAACATTCCAGATTGCCGCTTCTGTCGACTTCGACTTTTTTTGGTTCTTGTGACTGCTTTTAGCGTTCTATTGCAGGTTTATTTGGTCCTAAAATGAACGTAGAAAAGGAGTTGAAGCTGGAATCCCGATGTTGAACAACTAGCTGCCTAAATTGAGCCAAAATGGTATTGGAGAGTACGATTTTCAATGCGTTCTCGTTCAGGCAATATTGGGCTTTCACGTAGTTGCCTCGCTTATTGCATTGACTGTACTTTCAAAGTGTGGAAGTCGCATATCACTTGTGAATCGACTTATTATCCGAGGGTTTGTGTTTTGTTCAGTTGTCTAGAACTCATTCAGATTGTATCGATACGTGGCGCCTTCGAATAATGAGCTCCGTTCTCTACTTCCTCCCACAAAAGCCGCAAACGCTAGAAAACGACGTCAGAAGCGGTTTGCTGGTCTTTCGTTCGCGTAATTGAGTCTTTTAGGGAGGAAGAAGAGGAAGAGGGCTTCAATGTGCCGAAACGCAGTACACTGGAATTACATCGACAGCCACTGAGTGACGAGGCTGTTCGTCTGCTTCCACTCTACAAAGAACTGGAATGGCTCTGTCTATTTGTGCCCTTCGCTTTTCTCATATTTGGCCTCTCCGAAGTCTTCATACGATTTTTCCCAGAGAACAAGGACACGAATGTTTCTATCCTCTGGCTGCTTATTGCGAGCTTCTTCGTTGGTCAGGTAAGAATCCTTTAATCTCAGATTGTTTGTTATGTAGGCTCTCACCATCTTAACGTCATTTCTCATGGGAAATTCGGACGAGAGGGGAGTTATTATTTCATTCGGAGCCATCTTCTTCCTCATTTCTGTCATTTTCACACTCTTCGCTGAACGCATGTTCGATGTTTCCTTCCTTCAAGGTGAGCCTTGTAGTTTTTGTTGACTTCTTGCTTAGCCTATATGAACTTCACGGAAAGTACTTCGGAATATTTGCGTCAAGAAGGGTTTGACGTCGGCGAATGGAGCACCACTCTTCAGCGATCGCCACTCATTCTCTACCTCTCAATCTCAATCATGTTCTCTTTTCTCTCGGCAACACTCGTCTTTCCGAACTTTCGATATGCACGTCTTTATACAACGGCTGTTAGCGAAGCCAATCCTGCTATGAAGTGAGTTCTTACTTCCTCAATGTACACTGACGTCTTCAGGATCCTACTTCATTTGTCTTTTCTACTTCCCGGACTGAATCTCCTTCTTTACAGTATTCCTATCAAAACGTATCTTGTTTACGGACCTCGCCGACTGTAAGTTGATGATCTTCGCTAATTTTGTCGAAATAGTCTGACGGAGACTCAGCTGGATACATTTCGAGTCATTCTTGGAGTAGTAAATCTTCTCGTTCGCTTCCTTCTTCGCCGTCCTCATCTACAGGCTCATTTGGAGCTTTCAAGAGAGAAATTATTCGATCTTCAAACTCAAAGTGGAGTCATACGCAACGTTCAACTCCAGACATTGGTAATTGCGTGGAAAAGTTCACAAATTCTCTGCAGATTAATCAATTTTATTACTACTTCTGCGCAGCGACGCTTCAGTACTTCTGTCCAGCGATCTTAGAGTGCTTGTTCGCACTTCTTCTTCAAAGTACAGGTACGCGTTATTATCCTCGTTGAAGAATTCAATCACTAGGTGGTGTAAGCTGGAGTGGACTGCCGGTAGAAGAGGTCGCTCGAGCGTCGTCGATCATCTCTCTTCGTTCGCTCTTCAATGTGGTTGTTTGTAAGGGCCTCTTCAGTCTCTTCCTTATCATGACCCTATTCATTAACATTTCGCTCTCGCTAGTAGGCGTTCTTTACAACTTCTATCTTGCTCAAAAGTAGATTGGGTATATTAGTGCTTTATTCTTTTTGCTCATCTACTTACAAATGCTCAAAGAGACAAGTTACATGTTTGGAAAATAAAGATGTCACGCTTGAACAATTATATGTGATAAGCGGCCTTGTCCACATTCCATGTTTCTGAAATCGAAACAAGAAGAAGAGTGAACCGTCAGATGGGGAGTGAATGTCTAATGTATGGAGTGGACTTGGAGTCTCGGAGTCTTGTCAGTGTTCCAGCTGAAGAAGATAAGACTGTTTTTCTCGTCGGCACCAAATCCTTGAACACTGAAAATCAGGTTTTATTTATGCGATTGGTTTTGAAGTCTTACTGTCAGGTGTGTCGATTGGAAGTGAAAGAAGACTGGCTTCGAGTCAGCAGCACCTCGTTTGCTCATCCTATTGGAGAAGTCAATCGTTTGGCAAGCTCGCCCACTCAAGCTGATGTTGTCGCTACATGCGCTTCCAACTGTTCGTTTAGCACGACTCGATTTAGCCCTTGTTCTAGACAAAGGCGTGCAGCCTCTCCACTCAGCGATCGTATGGCGAATGGACGAAGAGAAGTCGCAGCTCGAAAATCTCGCTCAATTGCAAAGAGAAGGACGACATGGATTTTCCTGGTATCTAATTGTCACACACAAATCTGAAGCATCAGTTGGGAATGGACAGAAGATGGCCAACGAGCTGTAGTTCTTTCGGAGAATCTTATCGAAGTGTTGAATGTGTCGAGCCAACTGCAAATTGTATCTTCAATTCCGGCGAAGGGTGTGCAGAGGACGCTTCGTGTCTCTCCTCACAATCAAGGCTCACTTGTTGGCGTCGCCCAGGATTCCAACGTGCTCACTTTTGATCTTCGCACTAAGGAGTGAGTCTCCTAATTACTCCTTAAGCACATTTCTTAGAGAAGGGATGAAGATCGAGAACGCTCACAGCGGAGTACTCGATCTCGATTTCAATCCCAACATGCCGTATATCGTTGCTTCTTGTGGTGACGACGCCATCATCAGGATATGGGACTTACGAAAAGTGTCAGAGCCTGCTCTCTCAATACGGTAAACGGATTTTTCTCTTCATCTTGTGTAGATCGCATTCACATTGGGTGTGGAGTGTGAGATTCAATCCAGTTCATGATCAGCTTCTCCTTTCCTGTGGGAGTGACGCTAAAGTCGTTCTGAACTGTGCCATCTCGACAAGTTCGGAAAAGGAATCCTCTGAGGATAACGAAGACGGAGCAGCACTTGTGGATGGTCCCCTCGACTGTGTAGAAGAACATGAAGAGTCTGTGTACAGGTTTGAATGTTTGACTGGTAAACTCTTTCTAGTTGCACTTGGGCTGCTAACGACCCATGGATATATGCTTCCCTTTCGCACGATGGAAGGACAGTCGTCTCTAGAGTCAAGCGACAGCACAAATATTCCATTCTACAATTGTAATTCACAGCTTGTGATCTTGAAGCGCGCTGTGAAATTAATTTATTGCATAATAAAAATACAATATTTACATGAATGACTAGCTTACTTGACTTCTTGATTGAGGAACTTCATGAACTGCGAATAGGCAACTTCAAAGTCGAAGACCATTTGTCGGGCGTCGTCTTCCGAGAGTTCGTCCGATGCCGCCATTTGGTCCAACTTGGCGTGCCTGGAACTCATGAAGTAGAACAGAAGAGATGTGACCCTACCATTTCTGAACTTTGAGCTTTCCATCGAAATCGTCCGGAAGGCGGGTGCAAGCGTTGATGTGACTGAGAAGATCGTTGACACAAGGGAACATCTGGTCCACTGCCCGTACATTGAGTCGAAGCTGATCTTGCACTGTGATGAACATCTACAAGGCGTTTCTGAGAAACAAAGAGAAATGACCTCGACAATCTCGGCGATGGTTTTGAGCGTGTTTCCTTTGTCGTCACGCATAGTGATCGGCTTTCCCTCCTTGATACGAACTAGCGCGGCTGGACACTGCATCCGGTACTTGGACATGAATGCGTCCACCTCGGTTCCACGTGCCAACCGCATGGCCACCTTGAAGATATTAAGTGTAAAAGAAAGATGAACCTTGTATTGGTCGAGAAGTTTGAAGCATTCGGTGTTGTAATCTTGGGCGTTGATGAAATCTCGACTGAACATCTTCTCGAGACATTCAAGAGAGTTGATGACCGCATAGAGCTCGCTCATGTTTTCCATCTGCTCACGTTCGTGATGGTTCTCGTAGAGACGCACTTCACGGAGCAACGCATCGTTCTGACTCATCCTCCTTTCGCCGCTGAAATCTCCGGTTTTTACACAACAAAACGCGCAAATGGAAATCCACGCATTATCATGACTTCATTCAGCATTAGACATCAACTGTGTCAGAAAACATTCAATAGAAACCACAAATCAAGAAGCGGATCCGCTGCGGATGAAACGGTGTGTCGAAAGGAAGAACCAAGTAACGAGCAAAAATTTCGACAGAGGCTGTTCGTTGGAATGGTGGACTCTCGAAGAAAGAGACTGGATGAATGTCTTCCTTTTCTCTTCTAGGCAGTGCAAAGAAGATGGTGAAAGCCGTTTATTGACCCGTATGATTGAAAGAAGACGGCGAGTGAGGGAGGAGCGTCACAGACTGTGAATGTCCTCCAGTCGTCGTCCTCGATGAAGCTGCACACCCACCAGATTCTCGTAGAAAGTTGTAGAAAAGTTGCTTGGATTCATAGTTCTTTGTTCTATCTCCTGAACAACTTTTCTTGTCTTTCCTAGAGAAGAGACCTTGAGTAGACAAAAGAAGGCGGCTGGCTGAGTGTTGAGGTAGAATTTGTGGGCGACGAGATGGGGAGCCGCGAAGAGACGAGGCAGATCACCCACACCGAAGACGCATGAGCCAGATGTTGTCCTGCCTGAGGGGCATTGGAAGGGAGAAGAAATAAGGAGACCATAACAGCCACGTTTCCCCCAGTGCTGCAGACGCGAGACGTAGTAGGTGTTCTTGGAGTTGAGACTGATACGCAGACCGAGCTTCTTCCTTCGCTTTAACCAGCCCGCCGCGTCGAAGCCCCCCGGCAGTGGGAGTACTGAGATGAAGGAGAACTCCTTCGCCACTTACAAGAAGGATTGCCGGTGAAGGTCGCCCAGAGAGCTTCGTCGGGACAGTTTGTCTTGCTGAGGAAGGCGATCTGGTCGCGGATGAGGGGATGGATGACCAGCGCCTCGACGACCTCACGACTCAGCAACGAGGAGAGTGAAGACTTGAAGAGAGGCATGGGCGAGTCCTCTCTCTAGCTCTTCTTCTCTTCCAAAGGGAGAACTTGCCTTTTGCTTGAGGAGTCGATTCAGCTGATAGTCTTTCACCTCGACGTTGAGACTTCCATTCAAAGCCTTGAAGATGCGAACCATCTCGAGGTTGGTCTTCAGCGGCGCGTCCACTCCTGACAGATACTGTAGAGCCTCAAAGAAAAAGAATGAAGGGAGACCTGGAAGTACTTCCAAGGAGTTGGCACAGCTGTCAGTAATCGCAGGGTCTCCATCACGGCGTGCATCACTCCGGGACCACACCATTTCACGGGACCCGTCTTCTGCGACATCTCCCCGAGAGGGAGGAGAAGACATACGAAGACGTGCACGTTGTGGAAGCAAGTGGGCAGAGCGAAGGCGAGACGGAGGAGATTCGCGTCGCGGGAAGAAGAGTCCACGGCGACGGCGTACTCGTTCTGTGGATGGTAGATGGAGGACAACATGAACAAGAACTGAGAGAGTTGACGAGAGAGGAAAGAGAAAACCTGCACGAAGTCCTTGTGGATGAGGATGCCGTAGGCGATGGGATAGTCTGCCTCCTCCTTCGACAGTGGTCGTGAGGGGAAGTAGAAGAGACGATGCAGTAGGGGACAACTGCAACTTCTTCTTCTCTTGTCCTTTTCACGTACAACTCGTCAGAGGAAGCCATGAGAAGTCGCTTCTCCACTTTCCATTGTCGGAAGAAGAAGGAGCGTAGTTTGACGAAGTCGGTGGACTCCGAGTGGAAGGCGGCCGAGCAGTTCATGGGCAGCGTGTTGAGGATGAAGCCCGTGCGCACGTCGGCGGTCAGGAACGGCAATCTGCTGCTTTTCCTCACGAGATCCAAGAAGGAACTTACAAGAAGAGATGCAGGAAGCCGACAAAGTAGAAGAAGCCGAGACTGACGAGGAGAAGGAAGAGCCGTCGTCGCGCCATCGTCCACGACCGGCCGTCGTCAGCAGTCGCCTGCGCACTCATGGCGGGTCTTCATGCAAAGACGTGTCCATCTCATTGAGAAGAGAGGTTCTTTAGGACGAGGAAGGGCGAGAAGGGCGAGAACGTGTAACGACCTCTGTCTGATACTTCGAAGCGATTATTCAATGAGGGCGAGAGTGAGTGGAACTTCTATTTGGAATGCATGGGCGAGGCGTCTGGCGACCAGGTCGAGGGAGGAGGGAGAAGGCCGAGGGGCGAGGGTTCACTCGAGTTGCTTTCACATGTAAACAATGAAGGAGCAGTCGGAGGACACAAGCATAAACATCCTCCACAGAGAAACTCTTTATTGGGAAGTCTGTCGGCCATCGCCGCCGCCCGCCACTCGCGGCGCCTCCTCGAGCATCGCCAAGTCTCAAATGTATTCTTGTTCTCGTCTCGGAGAACGAGGATTACCGAGCTGCGAGTCGCCGTTGATGAGGGTTTCCTTGCTCGGCGGGGGCACTTGGAAGGCCACCGAGCGCGTCGAGGAAGGTCGCGACTGCCGCGACGCCCTGCTTCTCTCCTCTTCCTTCTCCACACTCACAGAAGTTGACGATCTCGCATTCGAAGCAGGAAGAGACGTTGGCGTCGTCGCCCTTCGATGGCACACCAGACGAAGATGAGGATGAGGGCGAGGAGAATGGCCGTGGACGAGAGGATGCCCGTCATCCACTTGAGTGCCGTCTCTTCTGATCTCTCTGTTCATTTGATGAAGTGTTGAATAAAGGAAGAAAGGTGAACCTCGACACCAGACCCACCATCCGGGAGTCCATGTCCCATTGATGCAAGTTCTCTGTTGATCTCCATGGAGATAGTACTCGGGCTTGCAGGTGAAGGTTACTGTCACTCCTTCGAGGTAGTTGTTGCCGGGAGGGAACTTCATGACTCCTCGGTTCTTCATCAAAGGACCACAACTTCGAACTGGAACTGGTCAAGGAGAGAAGAGACTCACGGATGACTTCTCCTCGTTTCTTTCTCTCCTCGAACTTGCGTTCATAGTCGAGAGTGTCGAGGGCGACCTCTCGAAGACCCGTCATCAAGTAGTCGAACTCGCAAGCCGGCGCTCCTTGGCACATCACCTACAGTACTCCTCGAGAAGAGAGAAGACTCGGACCTTGACTTCTTCTCGACTGAAAACGAGGGACTCCCAACTGGAGTAGTTGCTCTGTGTGTAAGGGTTGAAGACGGGTTCGTAGCGGGGATTCGCGAAGCTGAGGGGATCGTTGATTGGGACATGCTCTGCTTGGAAGAGAGAAGGCACTTGCAGATTACGGTCGAGTCGCCCTGCAATACCCCTTCTCTTCCTTCTTCTTCCTCTTACATCTCTCTCCGAATTCATAATAGATGTTGCGAGCGTCGAAGTCTCCTTGTGGATAGAAAGTCTGGACGACGTTGCAGTCGGGAGTGGTGAGGTCGTCCCAGGGATCTCCATTCAAAGTGCCTGAGACAAGCATTCATCCTCTCCCTGCTCGATACCAAGAAGTCCGAGAGTACGGTAATGAGTAGCACAACGTCCGAATCCGCTGTGGAAGACTGGTCGTGGCGTGGTCGTTGGCTCCCAGAAGAAGTGGAAGGAATCATCAACGGGATCCCATGCATTCTGAACACTCTCTCCCCCTCTCTGATCTACCACGGCAGTCTCATTGTAGTGATCGGGCAAGGAGACGACGAGATTGAGAAGACCGCGAGTCTCCTCCACCCGAATACCCACTCCCGTGGCGAACATGATCTCGATCTCGGATTGATTCATATTCCGAGGAGGAGAACGAAGAGTCACTCCTGACACTTTCTTCGCGAAGAAGAGAGAGACCTTGGAAGGTTTGGATCTTCTTCCAGGGCATGTCGAAGAAGACTCGCACTCCATCCACGTAGACGTCCGTCTTGTAACGCCAACGACGGAAGTCCTTCCTCGCGAACACCTTCACTCTCTTCTCTAGAAGAAGAAGAAGGAGAGACCTGCACAATAGAGGAACCGTTGTCTCTTGCTGCAACTCCGGTCACGATGGTCGAACGAACATTCTCCTCCCCTGCAGATAAAAGATACAGAAGGAAGACTCACAGACAGTCTGAGGCGGCTGCTCGAGACGCGCCTGGATGACGAGGTCGTGGCGAGGCGACTTCATCATCACGAGGATGTAGTATCCCTTGCCGTGGAAGGAATAGTGAGTGCCGTCGAAGGTGACCATGTGATTCTCGCCGTAGAGATAGCCTCAAGAAGTCTTCTTCAAGAACTCTCTCACCAACAGCGGGGGGTTGATAGTTCTGACAAGTGGAAGTCTGTCTTCTCCAGAAGAAGAACTCGCAGTGGCCAGCCCATTTACAGCAATAATCATAGGGCAACAAGTCGTTGAAGAAGTTGGACATCGTCGGCACATATGGAGGTCTCTTGTACGGATAAGATCCGAATGGATGAGCTCTGAAGAGAGTTTAGAAGGTTCTTCTCTTGCCTGTAAGGAGTGCCGGCGGAATAGAACCGAAGGTATTGATTGTTGAACTCGTGGTCGTCCGAGAACATGAGCCAGCCTTCGTAGTCGTAGCAACACATCTGACCTGCTCCTGTCCATCTGCATCTTCTTCTCTTCTCTTCCGAGAGAAACGAACACGGAGACGGTGGAGATGACGCAGTGCGAGGCTCCTTGAGTGTAGTAGCAGCGATGGTCTCCCATCGAGTCGCAGTCGGGCGACGCCGTGAATCGACCCACGTCCAAGAGCGCCTGGTCAAGGCTGCACGGACACGGATCTGCATTCTTCCTCAACACTCCTCTTCCGAATTCTCACGATTAGGTTCAAGTTCCATGGCGAAGTTCTCTCTTCTCCCATCGTAGTCGAACCATTCTTGACAGATCTGAAAGGCCCAGTCTCGTCCATATCGATACTGCCACTCCTTGTGAAAGTACCAGCCAAAGGGAATTGGACCCGACCAGTGGATACTGTAACGAGACATGAGAGAGGGGAGAGAAGAACGAACCCGTCTCCACGATCATTGAGCCAAGTGTCGGCCACTCGAACTTGCACCACTCCGCCTGCACTTTTCCTTGGAATGAAAGAAAAGACTCGCCTCGAAACCACCTCCAAGCCTCGGGATCCGCCTCGAAGTCGTAGGCCATCGTGACGGGGCTGAAGGAGTAAGCACCACGATTCGCCGTTCGCCTTGCAATGTATCCAATTTGCTTGAAGTTGTGACCCTCGACGTCTTCCCAATAGCCCCAAAGAGAGATGTCGACCTGCAGAGTGAAGAAGGGGGGAGAAGAGACCTGAGCATTGGGGTTGGCGGTGATGTTCTCCCATTCCCAAGTCAAAGTCAGATTCTGAGCCTCGAAGGCGTTCCAGTTGTTCATGGGCTCTCGAGGATCGTTGACCAGATTGACGCGTCTCCTTGAAAGACCCGGTTGCACTCAAAGAGAAACTTCTTTCCAAGAAAAAGAAGACTCACAGACATAGAACTTGGTCCACCAGGGATAGTTCTTGCCTCCGTCCACACTCAACTTGAGATCCACGAGACCCGTCTTGAAGACGCTGTTCACGGGGATCACACAACGAGCAATGACCATGTCCAGCTGAAGACTCTCTCCTCTCTCCCCTCTCCCCTCTCCCCTCTCACCCTCTGACAATCGAGAGTGATCTCGTCGAACTGCAGACGGATGATGTCCGTCGGACGATAACAAGGACCGCTGACGTTGAGGGCGAAGCCACCAAGCATGTTCCCATATTGTTGAGAAGTCTCGAGTGTTCCTGCAAGGGATTACGGTAGAAGGGGGAGATGCCTCGAGAGTCGTTGTTGCAGCCTCCATACTGGATCACTTCGTCAACACGCGCCACCCATCTGCCGGCGATCTGCGTGCTGCCGAATTGAACGAGTTTGTAGGAGTTCCCCTCTGCCGAGTAAGGCAAGTCGAAGTAGCCCGTGCCGTTGCCTCCGTTGAAGCCCACCTGTGATGGTGAGGAGAAGAGGAAGGAGGACAGACGAGAGCACTCTGCTTGCCTCCTCGACCTCCAGTCAGGGCTCCACTCGCAGAAGAGGAAGTCCAGTTGATGTGTGCATAGTTGAGCATGACGTAAGAGCGAATCTCGTCCGTCGCGATCACCATTTGATACGTGTTTTGCTGTTCTCACTTCATCCTCCTTCAATTCAAGACTCACCCATCTCTTGGCCCTCTCGTATTGACTCAAATCCGTGATCTTCGGCGCTCCTCCATAAGACATCCTCTCCCAGGTGACGACGAGGGCGTAGTCCGCCTTCCAACCTCGAGCCCCCACCATACTGTAGCGAATGTCACTGAAGGAAGACTTGAAAGAGAAATCGGGACACACTGGGTGATACGATCCAATTCCTCGGGATCTTCGAGACGACCGATCTCGGTCTTGAGTTGTCTGCCTCCGTGAGTTCGATAGAATCTAGGGTCCTCAAAAGAGAAGACGCCGAGAGGCTGCTGCACAGAAGGTTCGCGCTCTCGGACGCCGAGGAACTCCGAGTTGAGGTTGTTGTAGCCTATCTGGTTCGTCGGTCTGCAATGGTCTCAATGGAGGAGAAGGAGAGGGAGACCGTTCGAGGATGCGGAACCAGACGTTGGAGATACGCGTGTCGCCGACGTGTTGCATCTGTTGGTCGGCCATGAAGACGGCGATGAGAGAAGGGTCGGGTTGACGAGGCCAGTGAGGGTTCGGGAAGGTGTACGGGGGCTGGATGTACCAAGGATGGGAGAAGGCGATGAAGCCCTCGTGGAAGATCTTCTCAATGAGAACTGAACAGAGACTCACGAAGGTGTAGTTGAAGCGAAAGCCGTAGAAGGGGAACCAGAAGTCGAGGTCGATCTGCTTCTCCATCCAGGGTCGATGAGACAATTCTCTGTCGAAGAAACGCTCTCCGAAAGGATACAGATGCCACCAGCCTGAAGCCTCCTTCTCTCAAACAAAGAAGACCTTCTTCTGAGCGTCGGTCGATCTTGGTCCAGTCGAGGTCGCGGAGGTTCTGAGAAATGATCCGAGGCGACATGAGTCCCTTGGAGCCATAGACATCCTCCGTCGCTTGCACGCCTGCCACTTCTCGAGAAAGGGGAAGGGGAGACTCACTCGGCTGCTGCATATTGGTTACGGTATTGAGGAAGAAGAGCTGTGAATTGGAGAGAGAAGACACGGCGTCGGCACGTGTCGCCGTCTTCGCCATGTTGACTGCCCCGGCCAGTTGGCCCTTCGTCCTTTCGACGAAGAGAAGGAGAAGGAGGAAGGAGAGCCACATGGACAGCCGCAGCGAGTGACAAGTCTCGTCCGACTGCAAGGATGCGACCTCGCCGCTCATCCCCTTTTCAATGGCCATTAGCGGCTCGTCACGGGTCAGGAGACGAGGGAGGACGATCCTCTCCCAAATTCCCTCTCTTGTACGCCTTCTATGTGAGAGAGACTTTATTATCATCCTGAGGACGGTGGATGTGCGAGGGAGAAGGAGCGAGGAGAGGACCGTATGAGAGAGGACACCCGTGACGAGGCGAGGCGAGCAGCCTTCTTTCGGTCATTGCAGGCGATGGATCCGCAGTCGACGACGACGTCGCATTCCAAGCAACACCTCCTTCGTCGAATACATCTTTCTTCTTGGGACAGAACCACGTCTGGAAATGGCCACGTCGTGCATTCTTCTCAGACTACTTCAACAAAACATTTACAGGAAAAAAAAACTCCAACAAACCTTCTTGAGGACTTTCTCAACATGGCCCCGTCGACAATGGAAGTTCTTGAGGGAGGAGAGGGAGGAGTGGTCGAAGTGATCTCCTTCAGACCGTAACATTCATCCACTCCGAAGTACTCGACGACGGACTCTTCCTCCACCACGAGTCCTTTTGGATCAGTGAGGGCACTGCCGTTGTTGAGAATACAATTGAACTCTTCGTCCTGAACATTCTATTGAAGAAGTAAGAGGAACCTGGAAGTAGAAGAGAATGGAGAGACAACGTCGTCCCCTCTCTTCCTCGCTTCGAATGCATTCCTCGAGACAGTCCGAGACACTTTCCGCCGTGAGCACGTCGTCGAGATGGCCGACGAGAACTCGCTGAGGACGACGATCCACGTTCCCTCCCGAACAACGCCTCGCCACTTCGGCTGCCACACAAGTCTTCTCGTAGAAGTTGGAAGCCACGTCCGCCACCAAGGGACGGGTCCGAGCGTCGGCCGAGAGAGTGCAAGTCCCACTTTGAGTGTCGAATTGAGCCGAGACACACTCGAAGATGTCATAGTAGCCAGCCTGAGAGATTGAAGGGGAGAGGGAGAAGACAGACCAAGTTGGAGAGACAAGAGAAGACACAATCGTCCTCATTCATTGTCATCACACTGTCCAGATTGGAGCCCGCGGAATTCCTCGAAGAAGTTGATCGCACGAAGAGAGCACTCTTCTCTTCTGGACAGCGAGCTGAAGGAGAAAGTGGAAGAAGAGGGAAGAGGACCTTGAGTGACATGCTTGGTTGTCTTGTAGAAGAGGGAAGAGTTAAAGTTGGCGAGGGCTTCTCGATCAGCTTCCACCATTGTGAGCTGAGTGTCCAGACTGAGAAGTTGCATTGAGATCTGAGAGAAGAACCTGGAAGGAAAGACGGGGGAAGAGGACTCGACGAGGGTCGCCGCTTGGGCGCGGGCTCGCACTGCTGAAGGGAAGGGGGTGGTCGAGGGAGAGAGGAGAGGACACAGACCATTCATGCACGCCGTCGCATTCCTCTGCTTCGGCTCGAAATACACATAACCGAGGAGAGCCACGAGACGAACTTCGCCCGTTCCATTCCGAACATTGAAGACATCGCAGATGGACATGAAGGCCGCGTACGAGATCGACACACAACCACGGGTCCTAATACGAAAATCTCCATGGGAGCAGTGGATGCTTACTGTAGACAGAAGTGAATGCACTCCTTCGCTGTGAGTCCAATTCTTCTTTCAAGAGGAGAAGCATTGATAAGAAGAGAATTGCGCTTCTCGTGGAAGCATTCTCGACGGACCACCCAGTGCTCCTGAAGACTCTCTCTGAGAGAAGAAGACACACCTCGGCACTGTCTCCTTCTTCTCTGTGGGCGTAGTGGACGGTGCCGGTGTGTCCCGAGATGAGAGAGGCGGAGGAGAGTCCCGAGCCGTGGCCCCCCGACACGCGCTCCATCCTCACCTGCACTCCTTCACCTTCTTCAAGGACTCACTCTTTTCGTCTCTTCCGACTCCGAGTCGAGGAGTAGTCCGTGTCTCGGTTCACCTTCATCTCAAGATGATGAGGAAATGAATGAAGAGTCTAACCTTCGCAGCAGCGAGTCTTGTTCAGAGTTTCCTTGTTGTCCTCTTCACTTTCCATGCGAGGTCCCAACTCTTCCACGTCAATTCTTTGAATAGAAGTTGCTGAGAGGGAACTCACCTCTGAGTGTCTTGAGTCTTGGCAGCGCGTAGTCGATTAAGAACTCTCGGTCCCATTTTGATTGTCGGCATTGGCCCGTGAACAACAGCCCCCGGAGCATTGAGGTAATCGTGTCCGTGCATGAGGGGATTCATCAGTTCCACTTTCTGCACTCTTCCGCCATCCATCGACACTCTCTCCTCCACGAGCTTCCCGTCTCTCTCGAACACTTTCACTTGCGTGTAGTTCTCTGCTCTTCTTTTGCCTTCGAGGAGAGTCGATCTGAAGATGAAGAGAAAAGGAGAGAACGCACTTGAAGAGATCCAGCTCGTTGCCGATGTTCTTTGCTCCGAGCAGCTTCCTTCTCGCTTTCTCCATCATCTTCATCTCGTTCTCGAGGGCGAAGGCACGTGTCGACGAGCTCCCTCCCTCTCCTTCTCCTCCTCCTCCTTCTCCTTCTTCTGGCAGACCGCCACTCACTCGTCCATCCTATGGCCCTTCCAATCAAGGGGAAGAGACTCACATTGTAATAGTTAGTGGCTGAGACGCGAAATTCATCGCCGTCCCTCGACACGGAGAAGCCTCGTCGTGAACCCCCTGTCGCCTTCACTCTTTCGGCCACCTGAGACTTCTCTTGGAGAAGAGGCTCACCTCGTTGTCATTCACAAAGGGATGAGAAGGTTGAGGAAGAGCTCCGCCCTTTTCTAGCAAGTTTTTCTCGAGAGAGTCTTCGTCGATGAGAGTTTGCAGCTCGTCCGTGCCACTCGACAAGAGAAGCGTCTCGTCTGATGGAGGAGGAGGGGGAATCCTGTCACTTCAGTCTCTCCAAGAAGAAACAAACGGTATGGGAGAGGTGAAGGAGAAGAAAGGAGTGGTTGTCGAGAGAAGAGAGGGTTGACTGAAAGTGGTAGCATCTCCGAGGAAAGGCATCTCCTCGTCGAAGAGGGGCACCCTGAACACTCTTCCCTCTGTCTCACTACTCACTCTTCAGACTCGTCTTCAGGCAGTCTCTGTGAGATGAGAGTGGGAAAGGTGGCTGTGAATGAGGAGACGGTTGATGTGGTGAGATAGCCATTCGCCCAAGGACTCAGCAAGGGACGAAAGGTGGAAGGCACGGCGGGCACGGGCAGAGCTTGAGGGGAAGTCGTCACAGAGCCAGCAGGCAACAACTCGTCTATGTCATTGGGATGTGGCTGCGGGGAGAGGGACGCCTCGAGTTGTGGGGATACCGAGAAGGGCAATCGGGGTGTTGTTCTGAACAACTTCCAAGTCTTCCGCAACTCACATATCATCGAAGTCGTCTTCTTCTAGAAGAGACAATCCACTTCCTTGAAGGAGTTCCTCTTCGGGATCGGCGAGTTGTCTGCCCGTGGGTCGTCGTCTTCTCGAGGAGCTGAGAAGGAATTCGTCTGTCGTGTCTGCGTCCTTCGCTTCGGCGAAGAGAGTCTCGTTGAGGAAAGTATAAGAAGAGTTGAAGTTGTCGTCTTCGGGTCGAGGTCTCTCTCGATCGAAGACGAGGAGGGGGGCCATCGCTGAACCTTCTACATTCAGGTTGAAGGAAGAAGAAGGAGGAAGTGCCTGTGGCGAAGAAGGACTCGTCGCTCAACATCTCCGTGTCATCTTCAGCTCGAGGAAGAGGGAAAGGCTTCCTCGTCGTGAACGCAGAAGACACCGTGATCACAGACAAGGTGCTTTTCCTGCAAAAAGATGTTTCTCTTGAATGAAGAGACTCATTGGAGGGAGACGAGGAAGAAGTGGTGCCCTCCATGAACATGGCGAGTCTCTGCAGGACGGGGTTCTTCGACACCAATCTTGGCAAGTCCTCAAATCAGAGCTTTTGTTATGAGAGACAGAAGAGACTTCGGGTCTCGGTGGTGGAAGTGTCGTTCTCTGGAGGTTATCGTTCTTGAGAGCGGGTGTGAGTCGAATTTCTTGAACGTGCTCGTCGAGTCTGAGGGGATGAAGTCGGCGGTAGTAGTCTGGAAGACTTCTCTCCTCCTCGCAGAAGACGCATTCGGTCAATTGGTCAGCGCAATTCGATGGGAGAACGGGTGGAAGGGTAATTGTTGCAAGGCGACGTCTCCTCATCCCCGTCCCCTCACTAAATCCCGCCGGCAAAAACAGCAGTGAAAGGCCTCAAAGTGGAACGAGGGAGAGGGAGAAGGAAGAAGGAAGACGCACCTCGTGGTTCCTCGTCTGTCTTCAGCTGTTCGATGACTGCCGACTCGGCGAGGGAGAGGACGACGGCGAGGAGGAGCATGGCGACGCGTCGCCCGCTCTGGACGCCTCCTCAAATCTCTTTGAAGAAGATGTGACGAGGAGTGACGAGCCGAGTCTCTCACGTCGCACGCCGAGAAACTAATACGCCCCATTGAAGAAGACCCAGATATTGCTTCTTTCCTTCTCCCTCCACAAGTCGGGGAAGTGAAAGGAGACTGTCAAGGGAAGGAACTCTCGTGAATACAATCTCTGATGTGGCAAGGAGGGGCTAGTCTGGGAAGAGGGGATATCGTAGTGTAAGCAGAAGGAAAGCGAGAAGACGAGGGAGCTGGCCACTGCGCAATGTTTGCCTTATTAACCTAGAAATGAAAAGTGGACAAAAAGGGGCGAAAGGAAGGAGGGAAAGGCGATTGTGGAGACTCTTTTCCCGCCAGTTGCTACCATCTCCTTCTCCTTGGACGAGGATCAAAATGCGAGAAGAAGGAAGACGTCCGAGAATAAGACCGGGCCGGTGAAGAAGATTCAGGGCCGTCGACCGAAGCGTCTTCGTCCTCGGCTGAGAGTGCTCTCAGCTGGCCCAGTTGAGGCGGCTGCTCAAGGGTCCTCGGAGGAGGCGGCGGCCGAGTAGCCGTCCACGGCCAGCTCGCGTTCAACTTTCTCCCGAGGAACTGTGTCAGAGGGAGTGCCAGCACTGGGTCAGTCGCGGATCGCCCCGCCACTAAGACTCTCACAGTCTCCTCTTCGTCTCACTTCTGCTTGTCTCCAGGACCTCTCTGTAGTCTGGAACAAAATGCTCGAAGTTGTTCTTGCTCTGGAACACTCAAAAAGGAAACTTCTAAGAACTAAAACAGAACGACTCATTCCCCTAGGCTTTATGTATTGCAGATTTCGTCTCTTTCAAGATCTCCAGGTCGAGGTACGAGAAATGATACAAGCATGGTAATCAACGTCAAAAGTCTGGATGTATCAAAATCTCCAGCTCTAGAACTCATGGCGAAACTCGCGGAGGTGGATTACGGTACTAGATCAGCATTTCGTAGTTTGCTTTTCACGACGTGCTCAAGGCACACTACAATTCCGTTTTGAGTTAAACTTCTTACTAGAAAGATTTATTTTGATTTGTGTTCGCATAATGTTTTACTTAAATCTTAATATGCTTTCTCCATAAAGAGTATTGTTTTCAGGGTATGATCGCTGCCAATAGAAACTTTCTTTGCTCCTCGCTTCTTTATATTAGACCTTCAACGTCGAGTGATTTCTGTATTTCCTTGAATCTATCTTCTTTGCGGTAGTTGTTGAGCTTTCATTTCTTCAATACTGTTTAGATTTTCCTCGACTGACAAATTCGCCAAGTATAAACCCGGAAAACGGGCTCAAGCACATAAAGCTCAGCACGGATCGCGTCGGAATAAGTTGGCTTTGCCGTCGACCTTCGAAGAGAAACTGAAGAGTTGGCCCAAGCTACTGCAACATGAACTCGACGCGGAACATGAACAAGTATCATTCTTTCTACTTTTCATATTTCTTAGTTGAATCTCATTAGAAGCAATGTCAAAGAGGACGAATTAGCTCAGCGAGGATTCGCTATCTGCGATCTTGCAGTTGCGAAGGTTGTCTCTCACTGTCTCTTTCTAAATTTTCAGGATGAAACAGATCCGTTGAGCGGACGAAGACTCATCTTGCAGTCTTACAAGCAAAACTTTGCCCAGCTTAAGAAGTTTAGACCAGGTGGTTTCGTTCTATTTATTCGTTGACTGAAATATTAGGTGCTCCTCTCGTTCTTTCCGAAGATAGTGAGGGAGGACGTAGTTCTAACAGCGTTGAATGTATTCTTCAAAGAGTTGACAAGGACTTCATTGAGGTTAGGAACCTGATTGTTACGACTCAAACTTCAGGTGAAAATTCGCGGCTCTCAAACAGGCCGGCGAATGGATTTCTCCAGCAAAAAGTAATATCTTAAGTCTTGAACATTCCTGCAGACTCATTTTGAAACCTTCAACAACCGAGGGTGCTCTGCAAGATCTGACAGAGTTTATTGGAGAAGTGGAAAAGGGAAACGTGAGGAAGCCGGGCATGCTATTAGTTCATTATGCCTATCGGAGTCATTCTTTTCCAAGTGTTCACAACGGTACGCAATCCGGTTTTTCTGAATTTTCAAAGACCGTCGACCGCAGTTGGTGCAAGCATTGAACGAAGATCAGACAAGAGCTGTTGCTGCTGCCATTAACAAAAAGCGTCCATTCGTTAGTATTCAGGTATCAGTTGTACTTTCCATTCGAAAGTTGCTTAGGGTCCTCCTGGAACAGGAAAAACTTCGGTTGTCTCGGAAATCATAATGCAGCTAGTGAGAGACAAACAAAAGGTTAGGACTTGATCGTTGGAATGTGTGGTGTGTGAAGGTTCTGGTGTGCGCTCCATCGAACATGGCCGTCGATAACATCATGCGCCGCGTGGAAGACGCTTCTCAGACCTGTCGGTAAACACTTGTCTTTGCGAGTGAAATGTTGCAGCTTTGGAGCTGGTTTGGTTGAAACATTCACCGACGAGTTGCATGACCATCCGCAGTACAACAAACTCAAAGAGTTTTATGACGAAATAACTCACGTTAGTTCCTTTTTCTCGAATCTCATACATCTATAGATCACCGGGAATGCACCACAAGCGCATGACGGACCTTCTGTACGTCGTATGAAGATGTTGAGCACTGAGGCCTCAAAACTTCGATACAACATGAAAAAGGTTGAAGGGTTTAAGATGATAGTATGTTTTCTCAGGATGTTCTTTCCAAGAAGCTTGTCGTGTTTAGCACGATTGGATCAGCGACAGTTCGGCAACTTGAAGGTTACGGTTGGCATCCATCGGTTGTAATTATTGACGAGGCCGCGCAGGTTCTTCTCTTTGAAGACAAACGTATTGTTTAGGCTTTAGAGGCAGCTACTTGGGTTCCGGTACTAGCTGGACGACGATGTGTGTTGGCGGGCGATCATGCTCAACTACCAGCCGTCGTTCACAGTATCGAGTACGCCTGATTTCTTTGTCAGGAATGTAGTTGCAGAGGTCGGAAGGGTGAATTGCATATCTCGTTGATGGAACGCCTTGCGACAGAATTGGGAGACAAAGTGAATGTGATGCTCACTGTGCAACATCGCTCGAATGATAAGATCATGAAGTAAGTCTTCATGTTTTTTATGCTCTTCAGATGGTCTGCGGACACTTTCTACGAGTCACGACTTGTTGCCCATGAGAGCGTCAAAAGTATTCGCTTAAGGTTGAGTCATTTGAATTGACTGCAATGTACTGCTTTAGTGATATTTCACAGATCAAAGCGGATAGTGTGTGGAACTCGCCTCTCATCTTTGTGGACATGGATCAAGATGAAGAGAGAAGCGGCGACGAGGCGTCCAATCCCGGATTCTCGAATCGCTCTGAGGTTGAGCTCTATTTCTGTTCATCCTCGATACGATCTCTTAGACCGAGGTCGTCGTGAATTACATCGACAAACTTTTGGCGGCTGGACTACGTCAGCGCTCCATCGGAGTGATCTCGCCCTATTATGGACAAGTTCGCTGCCCTTTTAGCGCTCATAACGTGAACAGGTAGCGCGACTACGTTCCCTACTCGAGGCGCGCGAGGGTCTCTCTGTGAATACGGTGGACGGGTTCCAAGGCCAGGAGAGGGAAGTCATCATCTTCTCGTTGGTGAGAGACAATGAAGCAGGTCTGCTTCTCCATCGCTACCGTACATAGTTTCATGAAGGCCACTTCGGTTTTCTGCAAGAGGCACGTCGCCTGAACGTAGCAGTGACAAGAGCGAAAAGACAATTCGTGCTTGTTGGCAGCGGGCGGATGATGCGTCGCTCGAAGGTGTTCCGCGGTCTGCTCAAGGTGCTCGTCGATGAGGGAATCGTCGTGGCGCCCTCGCAGATCCTCGAGATACACCCACGCCTCGTCTGCAGCGAGAAACGACGCTCTAGAAACTTATCTTAGGGATTCATCTCGGCGGAATTCGGCCAGTCGAGTCGACAAGTCTCTTTGTGTCTAGCTTGCTTTCATGCTGAACTCTAATTACCAGAGATTGAGAAGAACTTTGCTATATTTTGATGCTCCCTACAATGTGTGAACAGCGGCCGGAAGTCAATATATTTGGGGCGATATTTGAAGGGATCATGGGGCAGCAGTTGTGCAAATGTTTTTTCTTCTCCCGACACCTGTTATAAGGAAGCGATTCTGAGTGACGGGAAAGTTTTGAGAATGAGTCCTCTTTCCCTTCTCGTGCTGCTTCCTCTTGTGCAGGCTCTCATCACGACTACTCCGTCTCTCGTGAAGACAACTGTTCCCAGTCAAGGTAACCCAGTGCCCTTTCATGCCGGCGCCCTCCCCACTCAACTCGGTCACAGCCTCAACCGCGTTGCCGTCTCCATTGGTTATTCCTCTTTCTGTGAGAGGAAGTATGGTTTGAGGGAAGGAAGTCGGAGATGGAATCGGCACCATCGGCTGGGGCATCGGACGCGTGCCCGAGGGTCTCGGAGCAGCCATCGGCTCCTTTCCCGAGGCGATCGGTGTTGGTCTCGGCTCTTTCCTCGACATGGGAGTCAACGAAACATCGCAGGTCTTCGACTCCATCGCCGAGACGGGTCGTAGCCTCTGGGGTGAACAGGAGATGAATTTTCAACAGTTTTTTCTCTCAGAATTAGTCACATCGGCTGCCTCGTTTGTGCCTGTGGAGCAGCGACGCCGCAAGCGTTCCCTCTCTCCCGTCGACTTGAGCGAATTCCCTCCGAAAGAACTTGTGAGACTCTCATCGCTCCCCCACACGTCCAGGGCCAACTTGTCGCCTTCGCCGTCCGTGAATTCACTTCGCCGGCAAGGAGCGGCCTCTGTGGAGTAGTGGCTGTCGCCGAGGCGGTCATCTCTCAAATCGTGCACGCCCTCCTCACCCTCATCGGTCTCGGCAATTGTTCGTCTGTCCGCTTTCTAAGTTCTTTTAGGGGAGCTGCCCGTCTTCATCCGTCAGTTCTTCGCCACTCTCCAAGCCTTGATCTGTGGAAATGTGAACATCGTCTCCGAGGTGAAAGACGTGACGAGACGAAGTGTTGCAGATGGAGAGTCTCGCTCATCGCTTCGGGAGCGTCAACGCCTCGTCTGCATGAGTAATGCGTTCTTTCGAAAGAGCTTCCTCTGCCTAAAGATAAATTCCGACGTGCTTGCCCTCGTTGGTCGAGAGCCGTGGGTGGTCAGTGAACGGGCGCAGTGGAGCGAGGACGCTCAACTCGCGTCCCCTCACTTTCACAACGACACACAGACATGAAAACGGAACTAGTGGAAGAAGAAGATAGAATCTCTTTATTTCTTTCTCATTTGGTTGAGAGGAGAATAGTGCGACACGCGTGGGAGGCGAGGGGAGACAAGGTGAGAGGAGAGAGGGAGAGGAGAGAGGGAGAGGAGAGAGGGAGAGGAGAGAGGGAGAGGAGAGAGGGAGAGGAGAGAGGAGGCAACCCGTCGGCACACTGTAAATATTACATACTCCGAGAGATTCCCCGAGGAACACTTTCCTTCAACACGAGAACTTACGACTTTGTACACGAATGAGAGAAGAAGAAGAAGCTTATTAAGGAAAGAAGAAGAGCTAGTTGAAAGAGAGTGGAAGGAGATAGAGACTCGAGAGGAAGTTGAGATATGCAGAAGTGAGCTCGGAGGGGGCAAGCAAGGCCTCGACACAACTAGAGATTGCACATTCAAGGAGAAAGACGGCAGAAGGAGAAGGCGAAGAAGGAAGAGATCACGGCCAAGGCCAGTAGGGCTTCGTGAGGAGCACCTTCGTGTTCCGTCTCTTCAACGTCTCCTCCGACTTGAGACTTCGACGGTGATGTCGTCGATGGCGGTGCTGCAAACGGAACAACTCTCTCTCTCTCTTTTCTCTTTCTTGTGCCATTTGAGGGACTCTAGCGGGGTTTCTGTTACGTCAGCCCCCAGATGCCCGAAGAAGTGAGTGTACGAGACGAGTTGGGGGCGGTAATGCGAAAACATTTCCACTAACTCCGGCAACGGGAGGCGTTCCGAGACGCCGTCGTCCTTCAAGGGGACTCGACGCGCCACAAAAGAGTTTTTCCCCGTGACGTCATTGACGGACGCGCCGAGTACCTGGCTGTGGTGCTGCTCCACATGCACCGTCGAAGAGGGAACTTCCATCCACGAGGGAACGTCCTCCAAGGCAAGTTCGTCTGGCAACGGTGCTGAGGAGACGACGCTCAGAAGGAGACTGAGGAGAAGGATGAGGGAGAGGGAAGGCAGCCTGCAAGCACCACAGTCAAACACCTGTGAATGGAGTGGGAAGAACGAGATCCTGCGAGTTGAGGGGAGAGGGGAGAGGAGGCCGAGGAAGGAGAGAACCTGACCCCCGCCGGGCCACTTTCACTTTCTGCCATCGCCGCCTCGTCCCAGTCACGAGATCCCCGATTGAGCCGAGTTCAAGAACCTCGAACCGGCTTGTGAAGAAGAAGCATTTCCTGCCATTTTGAGTCTCGACGAGTTCTCCCCGCACCCCTTCCACCTCGAAGGTGAAACCGTGGAAGGCGAAGTGGAATGGGAAGAAGGCGAGCGAGAAGTGATCCGAGGCCGAGCATCCACCGGGGAAAGGAGAAGGAGAACGCAGCCCGCGGCGACTCTCCCATCGCCTTCTTCTGGTCATCGCCTGCCACAACAATGGACAGCCTACACAACGAGTCCCCTAGAAAGTTCTCCGTCCCCGTTCCCCCTTCTTCTCCTTCTTCTTCTAGCTCGAATGAGGAAGACGCCTCAAGTGAGTGACGGCGGGGAGGGAGAAAGCCGAAGGAGAGGGAAGGAACACTCACCACAAGGCACGTCCATCCATCGCTCTCTGAGGGGCGACGCTGCTTGTCGCTTCGACAGTCTGCCACGGAGACGAAGGAGTGTTCGTCTGCAAGCTTCTTGTTGAAGAAGGAAGACTCGAGAAGAAAGACACGTTGACCCGGGAAGGGAAAGGGGCATTCCCATACGCGCACAAGAAACAACAAGAGAAGGAGTGGACAGCCGGCCGAGACGTCACTTTCGCCCTCGTTTGCGGGTCGTCGCCCGCCATCTCCTCCTCCTCCTCGTGGATGACAGAAGACCGCCTCCTCCAGGACGGGAGCGAGTAGCGGTGAAGGGTGGAAGAGGCCACCCGCCCCTCCTCCTCCTCTGTCTATATTGTTGTTCCAGAGTGCAACAACAAAATAGAGCAATCAAGGGGGGAAGGAGGAGTTTTTGTTGCGAGTTGCAAGAAGACCGTCTATAGAGTTGTTAGTGGAAAGACTGAAGAAGAGCGGAGGGAGGAAGAGGAAGAGGAAGCGGCGACTATTTCGAGTGTCCGAGCAGGAATAGCACCTCCACGAGCACATGCACACTCTCGCTCTCACACGCGCCGACCGGCTCGCACTCCTCAGTGATCTCTTCTCATTCATCCATGCTCTATGAAGTGCAAGATGCTTGAGAAGGAGAAGGAAAGAGAAGAGGATGCAACTCCCTCATCGCTATTAGCATGAAGTGCCTACGTGGGTCGTATTCGCAGTAACAAAAGAAGATCGTCACCGATTACGGTCTGCGAGGCCGCTCTGACCTCTCGGGCCTCTTCAACAGCCTCAAGAGGGCCGAAATGAGGAACTCTCGACGGTCTCTGACGCACATGCACACTTTCCCTTTTTCGTCTGATTCACTTGATCGTCGTCTTCGAGAGAAGAGAGAGAAGAAGGAAGAGAAGAGAAGATGCAAGCCTCCCCCTTCACCTTTCAACTCTCTTCGCTTATGCGAGAAGTTGGAAGCGGAGCGGTCAGTCGAGAGCTGAGACGAGACAAGCAGCAAATAACGACAAAGAGAGAAGAGAGAAGGACTGTCCACGCACCGCCAGCTATATTTATCTTCACGCGCAGAGCCTCGCCCATTCTCACACAAATCCTTCAAAGAGAACGCCGTCATGCACTTTTGGGAGGAACACCAGGGAGGACTCGACGTCGGAGAGGCACGTGATTCTGTGAAGTCGGGGAAGGGGAAGGAAGACGACGAGGAGGGGACGAGGGGATGCGGAAGACGGGAGGGCAGGTCGGGATCGGGGAAGGAGGGGGAACGAGGGCAACGGGACGCCCCCTCTCCTCGCTTGCACTTGAGTGCGACTCTTCTGCCCCCAGTTGGATCGTCGAAAGTGAAAGCTCGGCGCCTCTTTCATGCTCACGAGGGAGCGCGCAAAAACTGGCTGCAGGTCTGGCGGCGGCGTCGGCGGCGGTGGCGGTCCTCGCTGAGGGCGCCGTCCAGACAGTGGCGGCCCCCGCCAGACACGAGCCCGGTCCAAGATCTCTCGTCCCAGCATCCCTCCAACCTGGAGTTCCACGTGCGTCACCATCCCTCCATGCACCGTCACTCGAAGACGAACTCAAGACGGCAAACTCGTTCTTGCAAGGTCCTTCGATCCCTTCACAGCAAGATTACTCGAAATAGAAGGAGGCGTACGGTAAAGGGAGAAGAGGGCCAAGTGGGCCGAGACAGGGGATCCGAACGCCTCGGAGTGGGCCACGGAGAGACGAGGGCAGAGCGATGCGCGACCTCAGCAATTGGGACGACTTTCGCCTTTGTGCAGGGCGATCTTCTCCTTTCTCCGGGCTTTCTCTTGCCCCTTCTCCTGTTCAGCGAGGCTGTCCCTTTTATCCCTTTTCCGTCGCCGGTGATGTGCATGCTCGACGACGGACAATTGCCTTCACCACTTCACCCACACAAAATGCGTCCAGAAGTGAAATTTGAACGCGCAGCATGCTCGAGCAACGACCTATTCCAGACGACCCACGTAAGCAACAAAACGAAATGCCGAATTCATCCAGGAGGAAAACTAAAAGGACGTCGAGTTGAAGTGCGAGACGCCTACGCCATCCACTCTCCTCTCGCATGTCTCTACCTGGAAAGCGTACTTTCGTGGAATCGAAGTCTAGACCATTCGACCATCTTCTCAAACACTAGGTCGTCATCGAGACTCATTCAGGAAGTCCAAGAAGAAGAACATTCCAAGTGTCATGCGTGCAAGCCATCGAGAAAGATTTGAGCAATTACTCGAGATCAAATTTCGGCCGATTTCTGCGCGAGCATTTTAGCGCACGCATTTTTGTCTCTAAAACTTTTTCGGTTCACTTTGTACAAATTTGTTGATTTTGGTGGTAAACCTGTTGCGCTTGCTAGACTTGAGTTTCCTTTGCCGTTTGATCGAATCAAAACCGTGCGGCTGCTGCGAGTCTTCCTTGTTTTGAAAGCATTCGCTTGCATTTGAAGATCTAAAGCTCGCATTGTCTATCGATACTAACTAATGATTTCATATTCCCTCTTTCTAATGTGAATTGTGTTGCAGGGGCTTCTGAATGCGTGGATTCGTGGTGACAAGTGGACGTAGTTCCCCTCCTCTCGCTTCGTTGCTGTCATTGAATGCTGGAGGCTATTCGGTTCGCGATTCCGTCAAGTGGAACGAGGACAAATCAGCTGGTGTCAAACTAAATTTGTAGGTGTTGCGTGCTTGCATTTTATGAGGTTTGCAGGGACGGAGTAGTGCTGCAGAATGACATCACAATAGCGCGATTGATATGTGCGGCTTCACCAGACGCTTCGAATTTGATTGGTCGTTCCGCACAGGAAAGAGCGCTGGTAAGTGTTCCCGCGATTAGTGTCACTTCTTCTATTAGATTGAATCTTGGGTGGTTCTTGTGGAGAAAGTGAACGACGGTCATCTCTCTCCCCATGAGGTGCTCTTGAACGCTGATAGATTCCGTGAACATGGACAGTTGCTTGACGGACGGCTCACCTTGGCTGATATTGCCATTTGGAGCATTGTCGCACGCGATGGGAAGGTTTTTTGCTTTCTCAATTCGAAACTTTCATTTTATTGTAGACACTGAAAACTTTTGCGGAACTTCATAAACGCATCCTGAATGAGCCGAAGTTCATTGAAGCGCATGACTGTGTCGGCCTCTTTCAACCAACTGCATCTATTCGAGCGAAAGAAAAACCAAAGGACGAAGGAAAGTTCGTTGACTTGCCTGGTGCTGAAAAGGGAAAAATCGTTGTTCGTTTCCCACCAGAAGCTAGCGGGTAAGTAGCCTGATTCACCAACCTCTCTCTAAGGTATATGCACATCGGCCATGCGAAGGCCGCCCTTCTTAACCAGTATTATCAGCAAACGTTCGAGGGTCAGTTGATCATGCGATTCGATGACACCAATCCGGCCAAGGAAAATACTCACTTCGAAACGGTACGCAACTTGCTGCTTACGCATTTTATTTTTGTGTGTAGGTGATAAAAGAAGATCTCGCCATGCTCAACATTGTCCCTGATCGATGGACGCATTCCTCTGATCATTTCGACACACTCCTCGGTTATTGCGAAAAGCTTCTTTGTGAAGGAAAGGCCTACGTGGACGACACGGATGCGGAGACGATGAGGAAGGAAAGAGAGGAGAAGAAAGAATCACGCCGAAGAAACGCTTGTTCGTATTCTCCGTTTTTGAGGGTCTATTTTGCAGCGCCAGAAGAAAATCTCGCGCTTTGGGAAGAAATGAAGAAAGGTAGTGAACGAGGTCAACAGTGTGCTGTCCGGATCAAGATTGACATGAGCTCGAACAACGGCGCTCTACGCGATCCCACAATCTACAGGTGCAAAAACGAGCCCCACGTCCGAACAAGAGACAAATACAAGTATATAACCAACTTTTGAGTGGATGTTTTTTTTTTTAGAGTTTATCCTACCTACGACTTCGCATGTCCTATTGTAGACAGCATCGAGGGCGTGACGCATGCCTTAAGGACTACTGAATATCACGATCGGTTTCTTTTCATTCTCCGATTATTTTGATTGTTTTTTCAGTGATGACCAGTATTATTTCATCTGCGATGCTGTGGGACTTCGTCGTCCGTTCATTTGGGAGTATTCTCGCCTCAACATGACCAATACCGTGATGAGTAAGCGCAAGCTGACGTGGTTCGTGGATGAGCATATTGTCGACGGATGGTTCGTTCTTATTATTCTCAATGAATATTGACAGGGATGATCCACGCCTTCCAACTGTTCGTGGAGTAATGCGTCGCGGCATGACAGTTGAAGGACTAAAGCAGTTTATCGTCAGTCAGGGAGGTAGTCGGTCGGTGGTTTCGATGGAATGGGACAAAATATGGGCTTTCAACAAGAAGGTTATTGATCCTGTTGCTCCCAGGTAAGAGCTTCAAATTTTCGAGTAATTCTTGAAGATACACGGCTCTGGACGAGGAGGGGAAACTCGTGCCGGTCGTCATTGAATCTGGTATTCCCGATGAAGCCGCTAAAGTGCCTTTACATCCCAAGGTAGAACTACGTCGTGCTTAATAAATTGCTCAGAATTCCGAGATCGGAGAGAAGATAATTCAACGAAGTGCTCGCGTTTATATTGAGGTTGAGGATGCTTCTGCTATAAGAGCCGGAGACGTAGTGACCTTCATCAACTGGGGAAATTTCAAGATCGAGGAAATCCAGAAGAGCGACGACGGTATTTCCTTGATTAAGAGTCGACTCGACCTTGACAACAAGGTTTGTGTCCAGTGCATTGTTGTTTTACTTCTCTTCTTGTGTGTTAAGGATTTCAAGAAGACACGCAAGGTCACTTGGCTTGGCGAAACAAAAGGCAAACTGGAAAGTATTCCCGTAAAAGCTATCACGTATGGTCATATCATCTCAAAGGCTAATGTTACAAAGGATGAGGATTGGAAAAATTTTATCAGCTACGAGTCAATGGTTTGAAATTCTGTTTGTCTAAGGTTGTGTCTTAGGAAGTGGCTTCCTTCAAAGGCGAACTGGCATTGGGAAGTTTGAAAAGAGGCGACATCATTCAGATTCAACGAAAGGTCAGTATATTTGATAAAAGGTGACGCTTTTCTAGGGGTTCTTCATCGTGGACAATGAATACTCGAGAAGGAGCGAATTCAGCGAAGCCGAGCTTCCCCTAGTACTCATTTCCATTCCCGACGGACATGTTCGTGGCCGGTGAATCGTCTGAAGGAAACGACCGTATGCTCTTATTGTTGCTTCGCTATTGTGCTCTGTTCAAACTTTCTAATAAAGTGTTATCGAGAAGATCTCAATTTTAAAAGGTTGTCTCCAATGGCTTACTTCACTGCATCCTTACTACTAGAAGGCTTGCTTTAGATTGGAAGGAATGTGGTGACCATCTTCAATAATGATGATGATAAACATAATCTTATGCGCCACACTAATTAGCCATGTTGGCGGCATCGCATCAAATCTTGTCGAACAAGTTGGCGTTCCACAGACTCGTTGAAATTTTAGGTATCTATCGTTCTCGATAGTTCGCTGCCAGTTGCATGCTACAGGTTAATGAATGGTACTCGTCAAATTGGTTGTCAAAGTAAGTCGTTGATTTGTACGTTCATGTTGGGCAGGCGATATTGACGGAGATGTGGGCATCCTCTTCTATGCTCGAGATCAAAACGACATTAAACAACTTGCAACGCCCGATTGCTTCTCCAATAGGTTTCTTTTCATTTTGACAAATATTTTTTTACTTCAGATTTCCGTCATATTCAAAGCAAGAATTCATTGTGATGGTGGATGTCGAGTCTTTCAATCGGTAAGACTTTGATGCAGTGCAAGGTTCCAGTGAAACCGCGACTATTCTCAAAGAGAGCAACTGCACCGTCGGAGTAATTCTAATCTATCCTCAGACTCTGTCCAACCTAAATGCAGCGCATTCTGATGACTCCACCTGTCCAAGTCAGATATCAGGTTCTTTCAGAAGTTTTTTCTCGCAATTTGTTCTTATAGGTCTGTACCCCAAGGAAGATTGCAACTGGAACACGAAAGGAGCTATTTTGTCCGATGGTGTTATGTTTCACGACTGGAAGAAACCAATCTTCCTTGAACGCAACGAAAGTCGCATTTCCATGCTCAAGAAGGTCTTTCGAATTTCCTTACTAAATCTTGTCGTTGCAGTGTGCTGAAATGAACAGGCCAACTGCAAAAGATGACACTTACTATCCTTTGTGCGCGGCACGACTGCGGGCGTTCTCTTATGGTGCAGGGAACACAGAGGTCTGCATGCGAAGACAGAGCCCTGAGTGGTACAAAATCGACACGTATGTCTTCCTCGTGGAACACCTTTTTCAGTGTTCATTTCTGTGATCCATTATCGGACGCATCGGTTTTTGCTCTTCTTCCTCCTGTACGAAGAACTAAAGCTGACACTGAGAAGCCTACGTCCAAATATCTTGTCCTTACAGCTCGAGTAATCTCTCTTCAAATGTTTGACCTAGCGTCATTAGATGGACAGTTTCTCTTTGATTCCTGACGCCTCTCCAGGTGAGGTGGCCGTGCTCGGCTCACTCATTTCTCTTCTTGCTGCTGTCAAGGCGATCGGAGACGCTGGTGAAAGGTTTTGGTAGTTTTATACTAACAACCCCTTCAGATTTGATGATGCCGCAAACACTACGAATCGTCGCGTCCTTGTTGCACTACTTCATGGAGTAGGAGAGGAGTCAGTTTTCAGTTAGGTTTCAGGAGTCGATGGATTTCATTGGAAGCAGTCGACTTGTCAAAGACATTGCGGACGGTGACTTTCCCGCGAAACCACCGGAGACAGGAGATTGGAAGGAGCCGGTTTCTCTTGAACAGCTCGATGGCCTCGTGGAACTCCAGCAGATATCCAAAACGAGACAATTCTTCGCTCACGTCGATGCAGAATCTTATGAGCTAACTTCTAAAGCGGTATGTTGACTTGCGGTTTGTGTGTATTTCTTTTAGACAAATACTCTTGTTGCCGGTGCTCAGAAGCGATTGTTGTCGCACAATGCGACCTTGAAGATGGCGTCTCTTTCGCCCCAGGGATCTCGACGACTGCCTCCTTCCTCCCTTCATCACGTTCTCAAGGCAAGACGCGACATTCCTTCCTTCCTCATTGCGTCATTCGACACTGCCTACGATTATACGTTTGTGTTCGCTTTTCGTTTGAATCGTTTTAGAAGAATAAATTCCGTCGAAGACGAAAATGACTGGCAGGCCGAGGATATTTCTGCCCTTACAGAAGCGGTGTCAGCTGCGGCGGACGCCATCGTGGGTGTCGTCGAAACTTTCGTTGGTCCTTCTGTGCCCAAACTTGCTGTCAACAAGTCTTATGTTCGTCGATTTATGTTCTTGAGCTAACTTCCGTAGGTGGAAATCCTGGTGAAATGTCTCATCGTGGCCCGTGATTGGAACTGTGACTTCCTTCTCTCCCTTCTTGACGCTCCTTTCAACTCCACCCAGAGACGTAAGACTTTCTCAACAAAAACGAACATCTGTAGCGACTGTGCCACGACGCACTTTTATTGGCGCCGACGCGAACTCTATCATTCGTCAACTGGCTCATGCTCTTCTTGTTCACGCGAGTGCCCGCAAAAATGTCGCATCGAATGTGACGGACCAAAAGACTTGTGAAGACAAAAACGTTGGAGAGTCGGTGAGTCTTCTATCGATTTGTTGAAAATCCTCTCAAGACGTATGAGTTTGTATGGCAGTGGGACCCTGATCAACGTCGTCATCTATGTCTTCGATCAACGGTCTTCAACAAGAAAGCCATTTCTCCTGCATTTGACGATCCAAGTAAGACTCGAGGAGAGACACCACTGATCGTGCAGATTACAATTGGACATCTGGTCAGTACTCCACATGGACCGAGGCTTACTTCTCGCTCGGTCTTCTTCAACTCTTCCTAGTCGATGACTCGAGCTTTGCCTACATCACCCTTGCCATTGGTTTGTTGAATTCTCTTCGATCATATCAGGACAGGTGTTGGACTTCTTCTCCTCTCTTTCCTCGTCGTTGGACGTCTCGAGGAGTCGACATTCATTGTTGACGAAGGTGAACCTCAAGCCGAAGCTGGAGAACCGCTCTAATTGCTTTTGACTACTTATCCCCACTCTTTACATTCCATGTTCAGACTGATCTCATATGGCATATTCAGGTGCTTTCTTATCAATTTGCCCGTCACGCTTTGTTTACCCACTGAATATGTCTTGAGATGCGTGTAATCTTGTGCTGGTATCTCTACCTTAACTATGATAAACCCTTATGCACACGTATGCTTATTGCAAGGCAAGTGAAATGACTAAGGAGAGGTAGTTTTCTGCAGACTAGCGAGGTCTCTTCGAAGTTGTTCGTTCTCTGAGGATAACCTTAGCATCTCAGCTTTGTAGTGTTCCGCTTCAGAAAGTTGTCTTTCGAGCAGTGACTGATGCTCAAGCAACTGCAAGATTCGTTCTGAACCAAATTGATCGAAAGGGGCACAAACCTCGAAATAATGCGAGTTTCTCTTCGAGACGTTGAACATCGTCACGCAGCTGCTGAATGAGAGCAGTCTGCTCGTCGACCATCGTCGTTTGTTCTGCGAGAGAGGGAATCATCTCTTGTTTATGCCCCACTACTCATGCACTCTTTATGACAAAGGGAAACACGACACGCAGTAGACGAGAGAGAAGAGAGAAGAGAAGTGAAAGTTAATCATGAACACAGAAGCGTCCCTCGTGGCACACTTCGTGCTCGCTGAGGCCGTCTCGAAGTGCCTGAAGAAGACGTGCGCCCTCGCGTTTCAGCACCTCCTTGCACTGCGCGGCGGCGCGAGAGACGTGCTCCTCGCAGAGGGCCTCGCCGTCCGCCTGAAACTCGCCTCTGAGACGGGAGACGGGCCACTCACGATAAGGTGCTCCTCCGACAGAGAAGAGAAGTCCGCATGCCGCGTCTGCAAGCTCCTCCTCTTGGTTCATAAAGACGAGCCTACTCTAATGTCCTGCACCATCTTCTCGCAAGGCTCGCAGAACTCCTGAGCCACAACGGCGACAAGGAGAAGGGGAAGGAGAAGGAGGAGGCACGGGGAGGGAGAAGACGCCATACGAGAAGGCGCACCTCTGAGGCTCTCGGGCCACGTCGCCTTATCAACCCTCGCTATGGAAACTGCCAGGCAAACGCGGCCCGAAGACCTCTTTCATCCTTCATCCAAACACTGCGACTCATGCATGACGAGCCCGGAAGAGCGGCTCCTCTAAGAGAAGAGAAGGGAGACCTGTTCAAATTAGGGCCCTCTGGGGACTCACACTTGTCTCCCCTTCGCTCGACAATACAAATATGTACAAAAAAAAGAATGGAGAGCGAAGGTAAAACTTCAAACAATCACTGATTGTGAAGCATAGGCGTAAGTACATACCCTCACGCACTCCCAACAAAAAAACTGAAATATCTCGCAGGAAGAATTCGCAGGTCAATTTGCATGTATGACCTACAGCTACTTTGCATCAAACCATTCGACCTGGCTGTCATAGTGTGTTTGTGAGTGTCCAGAGTCGGTCGATGGTCTCTGTGAAGATGGCGACTTCCAAGCAGAGGGTGGCGGCGAAGGCTCCGCGTGTGAGCAACAGTCCGAGGGCGGCGGGACGCAAGGGACTCGCGGCTGCGCAGAAGAAGCCTCCGTTGACGAGGAGGAAGAAGGCCGATATTGACAACTTCAATACCTACATCTACAAAGTCCTTCAGCAGGTAAGCCTCTTTCTTTTACAATACGAGTGTTTAGACGCATCCCAAAATGCGCATGTCGAAGACGAGCGTCTCGGTGATGAACTCTTTCGTCAAGGACATCCTCGAGCGTATCGCGCTGGAAGCGGGACGCCTCACGCAATACAAGTACGTCTCTCTTCACTCCTTTCAACTAACCCCTCGCTTTTGAGCAAGAAGCAGACGCTGTCGGCCCACGAGATTCAGACCGCCTCCCGCCTCATCCTCCCGGGAGAGCTCGGTAAGACTTTCTAAGTTATAAATGTCGCAGCGAAGCACGCTGTAAGTGAGGGAACGAAAGCGATTGCCAAGTACAAGAGCAGCCTCGGCAACCGCGGCCCCAGCCAGTGAATTCTTCTTCTCCTTCCTCTTCTCTCCAATGTGGATAAAGAGTCGTTTTAAACTTTGTTGCATCGTTTTCAATGTGTGCATTGCAAGTGCAGCGAGTACTTTGGTGAGAGGCATGTCGCCTCATGCACAGTCTCGGATCTGTTGTGTGGTTGTTGCTTGCAACGGTTTGTGGAGGATGAGGGAGCTGTTTTCGCAAAAAAAAAAGTATACCGTATAACGAAATCACTTTTGAATGCGCGCGCTCTCAGGGTGGCGAGCGCGCCCTGTCTCGGATGCTGATGAGCGAAGCACTTCTTTAGAATCTCCTTTTTTTGCTGCTTTCAATTTCGTCGTTTGCAAAAAGTGGCGCTATTATGCGGCGATCTAGTTTCTTTGCAATTGACATCTTCTGCGTGGCCCATCCTCGTCTATTTGGCTCCTTATTTGATCCGTCTTCCGCAAGCGATGATTTTTGAACTATAAATTTTGTGATTGATCTTACTCTTGAGTCACTGCTGGCAGCGTTCCAATGTTCTCTTTCCGTCTTTAAGTCTTCACTAGTAGTTGGGTCCTGTTTCGATCGGATCCCTAACACTTTGGTCTCTCTTTGCTTTTCTTATTCTAAATAGACTGGAAGCTCGAGGGTGAGATGGACAAGTTGTGGATGGACGTTTTCAATGTTCTTGTACATCAAATCACGCTCATGGACATAGAGCAACGCCGGATTGAACCACGAGTTGAACCTGGTGAATTGAGATGGGAAACCATCATGAAAGAGGTTTTGGGACATTATTTGAGGGACCATCGTGATGCCGATGGGGACGTCTTCGTTCTTGTCCTCTGAGATCCTTGATTTGTTGCATTTCCGGCGTTAAGTTAAGTAGGCTAACATAAGAGTGCTGGCCGTACTACCGCCAGTTCGCGTCAGAGAGAAGACGAAGACGACCCAGGTGAAGAGGACTGATGAGGAGCTCTACTCTCTTATGAATTGGGTGTTGATTCGATGGAATGCGGTGGCAGTGGGCGCGTCGACGGCAGAGGAGTCGGCGGCGCCTCTCGACAATCAATAGAAGCCGTGCTTCTGCCGTCGCTCGTCCTCACATCCTCTCATAATTTGACTAAAGACGAGTGTGCGGCGTCGCTCCCTTGATCATCTCCTCTTATGCATTCTGCACATCGTCCGCGAGGTGAGAGCGACCCCTTGCGTCGAAGGCTTAGTGCTGACGGGGACGGAGGGAATTCTCGTCCACTCGCAACCCTCCACTCATTTCTGATTGTGATGGCCGAGGCGAACAGACTCGGGCGAGGCGGCGACAAGTGGCCTGTATCGATTCGATTCCGTCGGCGACGCGACCGTTTCCCCTCACACGCGCGCACCGGTTTTCCAGAGAGGAGGCGAGTCGAGAGGCGAGAGGACGGACAAGCGCGGCCGAGAGCGCGAATCCGCCACTTCCTTCCTGCCCGTGCCCCTGCCTCCCGCGTCCCCTTCCCTTGCCTCCCCTCCTCGCTCGTTATTCCAAGTCACGTCACTGAGCTCTCTGCGTGCGCAAGCGGAGCTCTTCTCGCGCGCATTTATAGATCTGCACTAATTTTAGCGTTCACCACTTTCTCTCTTGCGTAGATTCTTTGATCGAGGGCCTCCTCGAGGTGCGCGTGTCCGTGTCGCCTTCTCCCTCTCGGGCTTCACCCACTTGGATCGATGACGGCTCCTTGAACGGTGCTTGCCAAGCGAGGATCGGGTCTTCCCTCTACCGCCACACCCTTCTTCGCACACGTCCGGCTCGGCTAATTGGCAAGAAGGGTGCTGGCGGGGTGTCGAGTGGCGGACGAGACTCCTGCCTCGGACACGATCCTTCTCATCCGTCCTTGGGTCTTGTGCTCTCGTAGGCTTCAGTCAGGGGAGGAAGGCGAGCACGTCGCTGCGTTAATTGCGCGTCTTTTGCTCTCGAAGCCTGATGGAAATGACTGCGAGAAGAGGACAGTAGCCAGTCGGCGACGATGCCAGTCGGCGCTGTCGGCTTTGTAAATCGATTAGATTATATCACTTATGGCTTCTTCCTTTCTTGTTTTCCTCACCGCTCATCCCGTCTCGGCTAAATCTCTGACGCTCGCTCATGTCTCCATAGCCTCTGGTCGCACTTCTTTCCTTATATTACGTCTTCCTCTACAGTGCTCGCTATATTCGTGTTTTCATGACTTCATGCTCTTGCCTAGTTCGAATTAGATTGCAGGCGGTGTTGAAGGGAAGGAGCCGAAGACGGCCCGAACGTCGTCCATCACGAGACAGTCAACGAACAGTGGTGAGTAGTCGGACTTCGTCTTTCACTGCTTGTCTCAGAGATGGTCATGGAGGTAGACGAGCCAGCATGCACGTCGATGGACACCTCCGACTCTGGTCCTCTTGCCGAACCCGGAGTTCAATGGAGATTTTCGCAAGTCAAGGGCAACATAGAGATGGATGATGCTCATACGGATGGCAAGTTGCTCTCTATGGGCAACATGTAATTCTCCGTTTCAGCAGATATAATCTCTTGCGTAGAATTTTCTCATGACGGCGAATATCTCGCAACGGGTGACAAGGGAGGACGAGTAGTGATCTTCCAGAGAGATCAGAGTGTGAGTTGCCTTTCTCTTTTCCTCCCTTTCCTCCCTTCTGTACGGGTGAAGTGCTTGTTGAGCACGTACAAAGAAGCTACTTCTATTTTGTGGACTTTAGCCGGCTGGCTGAGGGGGGAAGCGACTCTAATAAAACTAATATTCTCCGTTCTAAGCAGCTTATTTGGCGTGTCTCGCTTGTGCGGGAGAGTTCGGGATTTCTCGCGTCTCCCCATTGACGTGAGCTGACATGAGTGGGCTTGAGATGTTGAACGTCGTGTCTTGGTTGCGGTTGTCATCGAGTGGTGTCTTGCAGGGAAAGTTTGTGCACGGAGCGCGATCTAGAGAGTACAACGTCTATTCAACATTTCAATCGCACGAGCCCGAGTTCGACTACTTGAAATCATTGGAGATCGAGGAGAAAATCAACCAGATAAAGTGGCTCAAGAAGAAGAATGCCGCCAACTTTATTCTCTCCACCAATGGTTCGTCTTTCTTTCCATTTCATCGCTTCTTTCAGACAAGACTGTGAAGTTGTGGAAGATCTCGGAGAGGGAAAAGAAAGTAGCGGATAACGCGTGGAACATTCCACGAGGCGCGAATATCGGCAGCCGCTCGTCCTGGTCGGGGCGACTAGAAATCCCTAGGCAAGCTGTTCTTCCACATTTCAACGCTTGTTTTCAGTCTTGTGCCGATGGAATTGATTGTGGAGGCGTCACCTCGCAGGGTCTACGGCAATGCGCACACTTACCATGTGAACTCGATCTCTGTGAACTCAGATCAAGAGACGTTCCTCTCCGCCGACGATCTCCGGATAAATCTCTGGCATCTAGAGATCACGAATGAGAGCTTTAGTGCGTTTTTTTCTTCCAATACGAGTACCGTCCCCTAGATATTGTTGATATCAAGCCGACGAACATGGAGGAACTCACTGAGGTGATCACCGCCTCCGAGTTTCACCCTTCACAATGTCATTGGTGAGTCGCGTCGCTTAAGAGATGTTGTCCAGGTTCGTGTACTCGTCGAGCAAGGGAAGCATTCGATTGTGCGACATGCGCGATCGGGCGCTCTGTGACTCGCACGCGAAGATCTTTGAAGAAGTGGAAGATCCCTCGTCGCGCTCTTTCTTCTCTGAGATCATCGCGTCGGTGAGCGACGTGAAGTTCTCGCACAACGGCCGATATCTCCTCACTCGAGACTATCTCACGGCAAAGGTATGTTCACGTTTTTACTTTTAGAGAGCGCTTCTTCCAGGTCTGGGATCTGAACATGGAGAGCGGGCCCGTGGAGACCTATCCTGTGCACGAGCATCTGAGGTCGAAACTCTGTGCCCTCTACGAGAATGATTCCATTTTCGACAAGTTTGAATGTGGCTGGAGTGGCGACGACAGGTTCCTTCTCTTTCTTTGGCATTATTCTCCTTTCTCAGACACATAATGACGGGCTCCTAT
Source organism: Poikilolaimus oxycercus (assembly GCA_034700245.1). Taxonomy (NCBI): domain Eukaryota; kingdom Metazoa; phylum Nematoda; class Chromadorea; order Rhabditida; family Rhabditidae; genus Poikilolaimus; species Poikilolaimus oxycercus. The sequence continues at coordinate 42,319 of JAQIXL010000119.1, forward strand.
CACAACCTCTTCCGAACGTTCGCTCGAGGCTCAGCGCCTCAGGATGCGAAGGCGTGGGAGGCGAAGCCGGAAGCGCCTCATGCGCTCCTCAGGTTCCATCCTCTTTCCTCTTCAAATGCCAGCAGAACTCGTCGCGTTGTGTCTGGCGGAGGTGCGAGTCGCAAGAAGCGCGCCGCCACGGCCGAGGCGCCGACGACGTCGTCGAACGAAGAGGAACTTGCGCCGGACGCGCTCGATTTCACGAAGAAGATCCTGCATACGGCTTGGCATCCCAGCGAGAACATCATCGCCCTCGCCGCCACGAACAACCTCTACATCTTCTCGGACATCTGAGCTCAGGTTCCCTCTCCGTTCCCCGCCGCCGCTCTCCGCAATCCCTTCTCTTTCGTGTGCGAGAGATGTCTTTCCCTTGAGTTCTTCTTTTAAAGTTGTCACTATTTAGTCTTTGTTGTCTTCCTCAAGCATGAGCTATTTTCCTATCGTTACTTGATTCTTTTCCCCCATAACAATTGATTTAAGAATTGTTTTACAAGTATAGCGTCCAACGAAAAATTGCTACTACTCTCGCACTAGTGGAAAGAAATCTCGTGAACTGGTACTTGGAGTGTTGGAACGGTGACCCTCCCTAACTTTCTTCTTCTTTTTCTTCTTTTTTTCGTTTTCTTCGCTCCTCCCCGTGTCCCGTACTAAGGGTCAGCCACTGAGTCTCCGTGTCGGCCCAGTCTTCTTTTATTGAGCTGTCCGCGGGAGTCTCTTCTTCTCCGCTATACAGTGATATTTGTCACATAAATGGAACTACGCGAAGATGACTAGAACACATGCACAATGTAGAGGAAGAAGAGAAGAAGAACCGTGTTCACAAGGAGAAGGAAGCCCGTGGCGTAGCGATTTCCCTTCGAGAGACCGCGAACCAAGTCCTGTCTCAGAGCATTCACTGCACACTTCTCTCTTCTCTCTTCACTCACAGTAGACTTGAGCATGACGAAGTCTTCCTCCACGACCCTCGGCCCTCTCCTTCCACTCGTGGGCGACGCCCCTCGTGATCGTCGTCGACCACATGGCATTCGCACTCTGCGTCCCTTCGACCACTTCTCCATCCACGACTTTCCTCTCTCCCAGATAGGTCACCTCGGGTCGACGTCGTCTCTGCAAGTCAATTCTTACACTCTTCGGCAAACCGCGAAATGGTTGCCTCCCATCTATTTCGTCAATCACATTCCTTTCTAATCGAATCAACTGACTCATTGAACTCTGAAGAGGCAAGCTGAATACTGTAATGGAGAGAGAGGGAGAAGAGGAGAAGGACACACCGGCTCGAAGACGCGCTCCTCGCCATCGTCGCGTTCCTCGTGGAACTCGTCGATAGCCGACGGTTCGATTGGGTAATTGAAGACGTTGATCATCGGAAAGGGAAGAGAGAAGGGAAGAGACAGCAGAAGAGACAAGGCAACTGAACTGTCGGGTCAGGGCGGGGAAGAGGCAGAGGGGCAAGGGGAGGGGCGACCACAAACTCGCCTGGGGACTCCGTCCATCACCGCCACGCCATCTCCCTCATCTCCATCCTCTCTCTTCTCACTCAAGACAAACTCGTTCCGTTTCGTCATCTGGAGGAAGTCGACGACCGTCCTCCCTCCCCATCCCTCTCTCTACTCTTCTTCTCATCCTTCATCCTTAGAGCTCCTTCTTTCAAACGTCTGCATGATCTTCGACTCCTTCAAACCTAGGTTATTCTGCTCAAGTTTCGACAGAGGTTTCCTTGCAACATTCGCAGTTCCTTCCAACAGTCAAAGTGAATTGAGAGAGATTTTTAACTACTTCCTTAACTGCGGCATCTCCATCTCTAAAGATGTTGACTTTTTTTTCGTCCCATTTCTCCTCGACCGTCTCTTTCTGCACATTTCACTCTTCGACCAAGCCTCGAATTCTTTGAATGCAGTCTTGAATAAAGTTGAAGCTCTTTCTCTCGTCATGAATTCGATCAACGAGAATGTCCTTGTTGACTCGGAAGAGAAGGGAAAGAGTGGATTTCGTTGAAGACCACATCTTCAAGAAGCGGCGGCAGTATCAGGAGAGGAAGATGGCGAGACGCTTATCTTCCGAGAGTGCTGTCCACACTTCCCTTCATTATCTACTCGCAGAGATGGCTGGAGCAGGGAGTCGCCTCGTCGCGGGCCTCGGCCTCTCTCTCGCAGATGTCCTCCTCACACTCCTCGGGCTCTTCTGGCATTCCCCCTCCTTCACCTTCGCTGCTCAATTGCCCTTCTCCTTCTTCACCTCGACTCTCGACCTCGGTCTTCTCGCCCTCATCCGAGTTCTCTTCTACCTTCTTCCTTTCATTCTCATCTCCACGGGAAGGAACTCTCACTTGCCCGTCCTCGTGCACGTCGTCTTCTCCATTTCCCTTCTGCAATATGCCGCTTCTCCCACGAAACTCCTTCTTCTCATGGAACGCCAAGACTCTCTGCCGGCCGGCGACATCTTCCTTCTCGTCTGGAACTTCGTCGGTTCTTTGGTGCTCGATCTTTCGTGGCGTCTCTTCTTCTCCAAGACTCCGTCCGCCTACACTTCCCTCGAAGAAGAACTCAATGACTCGGACACGATTCCCCCTCGAGAAACCTTCCAACTCATCCTCCGACTTCTGGAATACTGCAAGAGAGAATGGGTCTGGCACATGTCGGGCTTCACCTGGCTCTTCATCTACTCCGTCAGTAAGCCTTCTCTCTTTTCTTCTCAAGATCTTCTTGTTGAGGCAGAATCTTCGTTCCTTATTACACAGCTTCTTGTGTCTCAGCCCTTGTCACGGACAAGACATCCGAGGCTCTGATCAGAGCTGTCTACGTGATGACCGTCATCTCCTTCGTCTCGTATGTCTCCCTCCTTAGGAGAAGTCTTCAGAGCCATCGCTGGAGGTCTTCGAGGAGGCAGTTTTGAGTATGCCTACGCGAGGATCAACAGAGCAATCCGCGGCGATCTCTTCTCGGCGCTCGTTCGCCAGGACGTCGCCTTCTTCGACGCGCACAAGACCGGCGAAGTCGCCTCTCGCCTCACTGCCGACTGCCAGACGATGTCGGACACTGTCGCCCTCAACGTCAACGTCTTCCTTCGGTACTTCTTCTTTCCATAAGCATCCTTCTTGCAGGAATATCGTCATGCTCGCCGGTGAGTGTCTCCCTTGACAGAGAAGCACTTCATCACAAAGAGACCATCTTCAATCCCTAAAGTCTTTAAGAGAGAGGGAAAAGTTGCAGGGGCGATGTGCTTCATGTTGATGTTGTCGTGGCGACTCTCCCTCATCACTTTCATCCTCGTCCCCATCATCTTCGTCGCCTCGAAGATCTTCGGCACTTACTACGACGTGCGTCCTTCCTCCCCCCTCACTCGCCCAGCTTCTCTCAGAGCGCACGCAGGAGGCCGTCGCGCAGTCGAACGACGTCGCCGAGGAGGTCCTCTCCACCATGCGCACTGTTCGTTCCTTCGCCTGCGAGAACGAGGAGGGAGATCGCTTCTACGGCAAGCTCACGCACACGCTCTCCGTCACTCGCACCAAGGCCATCGCCTACGTCGGCTTCATCTGGGTCAACGAGGTGAGATCCTTCCTTCTATGCTTCGAAAGTGCTCAGCTCTTCCAAGCCTTGATCATTGTTTCTGTGCTCTGGTACGGCGGCCATCTCGTGCTGCAAGGGCGCATGAAGAAGGATCTCCTCGTCTCCTTCCTTCTCTATCAGATGCAACTCGGAGACAATCTCCGCCAAATGGGCGAGGTCTGGACGGGCCTCATGCAGAGTGTCGGCGCTTCTCGAAAGGTCTTCTTGTCTATCTTCGAGAGAAGGGATGCAGGTCTTCGAATACATCGACCGCGAGCCCTCGATCCAACACGATGGAACAGCGATGCCCGAGCGTCTCGAGGGTCGCATCGAGTTCCGCAATGTTCACTTCTCCTATCCGACAAGAGCTCAAAATCCAATCCTCAAGGTTTTCCAGAGAAGAAGAAAAGAGTTCGCAGGACTTGTCCTTCGCCGTCGAGCCGGGTCAGACCGTCGCCCTGGTGGGGCCTTCGGGAGGAGGAAAGTCGTCGTGCATCGCTCTCCTCGAGAACTTCTACCAACCGACAGCAGGTCAAGTCCTCATCGACGGCATTCCCCTCGAAGACTACGAACATCATTATATCCACAGAAAGGCTCGCTCTCTCTCTGGAAGAGGAGTTGACAGATCGCCCTCGTGGGCCAGGAGCCGGTGCTCTTCGCTCGTTCCGTCACTGAGAACATCGGCTATGGCGTCGCAGTTCGCGAGTCGGACGTCGTCGAGGCGGCGAAGATGGCGAATGCACACGGATTCATCTTGGAGACAACGCTGAAATATGACACGAATGTGGGCGAGAAAGGAAGTCAAATGTCAGGTAGTCTTCCTTCTTCCGTCCTCTTCATCTTCATCTTCTTCTAGGTGGTCAGAAACAAAGAATTGCAATTGCACGCGCTCTGGTGAGACAGCCAGCAGTGCTTCTCTTGGACGAGGCGACTTCCGCCTTGGACACGGAGAGCGAACACTTGGTGCAGGAGGCGATCTACAAGAACCTCGAGGGGAAGAGCGTCGTCCTCATCGCGCATCGTCTCTCGACTGTTGAGAAGGCGGACAAGATCATCGTCATCAACAAGGGGCGTGTGGAGCAGCAAGGAACTCACGAGGAACTTCTTCGTCAGAAGGACGGAATGTATGCCAAGTTGGTGGAGAGACAGATGCTCGGCGGAGATCACTCGAAACGCGCCGTCGCCCCTCCGAAGGCAGTCTCCACAGCGCCCGTCACCGTCTCCCCACCTTTGTCGACGACAGCGAAGAGTCTGCTTTCCACTTCCTTCACTCCGAGTGCCACCAGCTTCCAATCCCGGTAAACCTCATCCCACTAAATTATCATCAGTAGTGTTGTTGTAGAAGAACTTGTTTTGTGAATAAAGAGATCATTGTTCATCAAGAAGCATGCTCTGCTTTCGAACATCCACACTTAATAATACACGATAATACATGGTTCCCAATAAGTTAAAACAACTGTAAAACGATGCATCAAACGCTAACGAAGAACTCGGAGATGATGGACATGTCGAGGTCGGGAGCCGAGACATTCATCGCGTCGTGCAGAGTGGGCGCCGTCACGAGATCGCTCGGAGTAGCGTAGTCCGCGATCTGAACTCTTCTTCTCTAAGGAGATCCTCACTTGTTCCGTTAACTGGTTGGCCACATTCTCGGCGAGGCGAGTCTCGAGACTCGAAGGAGAAGGCGCGCGAATGAGAGAGAGGGCGGGCTGCGTTGACAAGCGCTGGTTCTGTTGTGCCCAGAGACCGGCGATGGCACGTCCCGAGCGGGCGAGACGCGCGTCTGGACCGTCTTCCATTTCTCCGCGACGCTGGCGTCGGATCTCGTCCACGAAGGACACGTCGATGCCAATCGCCTCGAGAGTGGAGACGTCGTTGAGCAGCGTGTCCACGTCTGGGTCCGGCTCTCCTTTCTTCCTCTCCAATGCAACGATGCACCTATACTTGAATAAAGGAAAAGAAAAAAGCCTCAAACCTGGTGTGCTCTCCATTTGTGAGAGTGTCGAGGATGTCATCGACAACGGAGATGAAGTGCTGACTCGAGTCTTCGACCATCTGTCTCAGGGAGAGCACTTGAGTGGCGGTGTTCTTGTCTCCATAAGCGTGAATGAGGAGATCCGAGTCCCGCTTGTTGAGTGTCGCCCAAGTGGAATCATACTGAGGCGCGAAAGAAGAGAATGGTCCGTAAGTGAGATAGGAAATCGGCACCTTCAATCATAGAAATGGTTTTTTTTCTAGTCTTCTACCTGGTTTGTCAGTTTGTTATCGCCTGGCGGTCCGAGAAGACCCGGTGTGCCTTCATCCAATGGTCCGATGATGTCGAGGAGCTTCTTCTTCGAATCCGTTTCACCGACAATGTTGAGCGCCGTCGCGCCATCTTCAGTCGTTTCGAGAAAGGCGAACTTGGCTTTCGGAGGTGGAACACGCGTCGTAAGGCGACTGGCATGTCGCGGATCTGCCTCTGCCTTGAGAACCGATCCCTTCACGTCATCAACCAGTGCCTCTCGCCGAGGATTCTCGAACCTAACAACATAATACTCGAAAGTGAAACTAAAGCTTACTTCACTGGTGGCGGAGCTAGAGGGCGGATGCCGAGCGACTCTGGAGAAATCTTCTTCGTGAAGGGAAGAGAGTGATAGGCGTATCGCAAATAGTTCTCGCCGAAGTAGAAACGAACAAGCGAACCAAGCTTGCACGCAGCAAGATGATAGATGGTATTTGGCTGGTTATAGGTTAAGGCATTGTTGACGACCAAATCAGCGTCCGCTTGCATCTCCTGCTATCTATTGGAAGCACGTTTTACAATACTACCTGGACATTTTTGTAGACGTTGTCTTCAATTTTTTGGCGCATAGTAGAGAAATCCATCGGATTTGAAATAATAGAGGCATAATCGGGTGCCATTGAAGGCGTCACAGGAAAAGCAAAATATTCTTCGGGATCTTTGGCCATCAACTTCCGTAACAAATGGTCACAGAAGAGTTGAATAGCAGAATACTTGCGAAGTGATGGCACTTTCATCTCCGGCTCAGGCTCTTCTTCGTCCTCAGGAGTTTCCTCTTTCTATCAGCAAATGAAAAGAGAGCTGCAGAAAAACATACCTCTTCTTCTTGTTCATCTTCAACTTTCTTTGCGCTTTCTTCTTTTTTCTTCTCAGCATTCGCGGCCCTTCGTTCAGCACGTCGCCGGCTCTTCGTCGTATCTTGAGTAAACCGGGCGGCCTTCCTCTTCCTTCGACGTGGTTTCTCGCTCTCCTTGCCTTCCTCCTCTTCCTCTTCTTGACTCGCCTCGGCCTCCTCACTGCTCGAGCCTCCTTCAGACTCGTCAAGATTCTCTTCCTTCACTGGACGCTTTCTCGACGTAGAGCCACCAGAGGCGGCGCCCGCCCGCAGCGTTACTTTGAGTCCACCAGCTACAAAATGATGCAAATGAAAATGTCTGGTTGCAAACTTTTGGGTGTGGAAGGCGTGAGAGAGGAGAAGGGTGGGGCGCCGACCATCGAGCGCCGTCTCGCCTCAATGTCCGTGTTATTCACCTTCATTAGACTGAAACTTCAGTTTCACTCGAGCAGCGATTAAAAATATTAAAATGGAGAACCGAAGGACAGAAAAAGGCTCCACATGAATTCAAGCGTCGCCATTTCTGTGGGTCACAATTGTTTGAAGGGCAATCGTGGTGAGACCAAAGGAGAAACGCATCTTCGAAACGTCTAAATTTCGAACGAGCGACTTTCTCGCGGCTACTTGAGGAAAACTACTTTTCATAGAATTTTTATAGAATATAATAGAACAAACGCACAAAATAACTCGCGCTAGAAGAACCCCACCAGAATTCTGCATAACGCATAATGAACGAAACAATAATCGCACGCGCTTTCGCGAATAAAGTTTTCTCGCGCCCATATTTTTTCGCACATTTTTGCGTCGATGTCTTGGTTCCATGCTCCCTGTGTGCTCCTCTGTTGATTTCGTTCAATTTGCAGGTGAACATGGAACGAGGACAAGAAGAAGGCGAGGAATGGGAAGAACCGTCGGCATCTGCTTTGTCGTCTGTGTCCTCCATACCGTACAATTGTCAAGAACTCATTTTATTCGGCTCCATTTTCGAGAACGCACTAGAAGATCTGAAGCGAAGACTCTCTGGCCTTTGTGATCCTGGCGTCTTTGAGTTCCAGGTCTGCCCTTAGTTCATTTTCAAACGTGTTTAGGAGCACGAGATGGTGTTCTCACTCAAGCTTCCTGGAACTGAATCGGACGTTACGGTGCGATTGAGGAGGAAATTTGGAGCTAAGGACTTGCACGGAGGAGCACAAGCTCACCAGTGGCACTTTCGCTACATCGGATCTCCAGAACCAGTGCAAAACTGCCCGGTGATTGTTCGGAAGGTCATCGATTCATCTACGCTCTCCGTAGATATGATGGAATTTGTCAAATCTCTTGGTTCGTCTTATCTTGCTTTTCTTAAGCTTCTATGCAGGTCTGCGCATGGACTACGAATTCATAGTACGAGGATGGCTATTTACTGCCGGTCCTATCAAAGTCGTGATATCGCGGTTGTTGAAGACCGAGAAGACGGGAGTGTACGATCAGATCAAGAAGTTGGGCGAGTCGCTGCTCGTCGAGATGAGCATTTGTCTCCCAGAAAGCGCGGATTACTTGCCAGCCTCGAAGCAACTTCGAGACCTCGCTGATCAACTTTCTCCTCTTGTCGACATGAAGAAAATTGACTACTGGAGAAAGTGATTTATTCTTCTTCTCGATTGGCTTACAATTAGTATGGATAATTGTGTACTTTCAAGTCATGTTGTTACTTGCGGTTGTCTTGTCATGTATTGTTTCGGCGAATGTTGAGTCATTATAAAGTTACGCTTAAAAACTATCGATCGTATACAAGTTGCAGTCTCATGCATATCTAGAGAAACCTTACAATCGGAAATGTTTCTCCCTTCAGATGTCCAGTCCGCAGGAGGAGATTCCCGATGACCCTCTTGTCAGTACTTCTCTGCAAGCAAGAACTACGATTGCTAATGAAGTCGAAGCGCCGTCATCCGATCAAGACCATCTTTCCTCGGCACCCAACCCTCCAGAAATGCCAGTGGACCCTGTTAATCTGAAGTCGGAACGAGATGGTTTGCGAAGTGATGGAGATGGTGCCGCTGAAGGGCTCCCGATGAGGACGATACGGATTGCTGTTGCGGGGTGTTCTCATGGAGAAATGGATAAGATATACGCTTCACTGGAGGAGATCGAACGCCAAAATGGATACAAACTTGATCTCTTGATCTCGTGTGGCGATTATCAGGTATACATTGAGACTTCTAATTGGGTTCTTTTTGCAGGCAGTCCGCAACTATGGTGATCTTCAGCATATGCATGTAAACGAAAAGTATCGCCAACTTCAAACTTTCTATCGCTACTACGCAAAAGAAATAGTTAGTCTCTAGTTTCCTTGTAATGTGTTTAGAAAGCACCCATACTGACAGTGTTTGTCGGAGGGAATCACGAAGCATCGGGCTTCCTTTCCGAATTGCCATACGGTGGTTGGGTGGCGCCCTCCATCTATTACATGGGCCATGCTTCGGTCATTCGCTTTGCTGGTCTGAGAATAGGAGGACTTTCCGGCATATACAAGTATCAAGACTATAACAAAGGTTTTCACAGTTCTTCTTATAACTTCTCAGGACATTACGAATGCCCACCCTTCTCGGAGAATGGATCGTTGATCTCAGCCTACCATGTACGATCGTTGGAGATATTTCGTCTCAAACAGTTGAAGTGGACCGATGACAGAAAAGGTAACAAGTTCAATTGTTCTCATAAGTTGTAGATGAGAGACTTGACATAATGGTATCGCACGACTGGCCTGCTTCCATTACTGATTATGGAAACAAGTCGCAACTCTTGCGGATCAAGCCTTACTTCAAGGAGGACATTGACAGAAATCAGTTGGGGAACCCTGCAACAATGGATCTTGTTCATGTATGGAGACCTTGCTTTAGTGTAATGCCTTTCTAGCAATTACGCCCGCGATACTGGTTGGCAGCTCATTTACATGTCGCTTGGGCTGCCCTCGTCCCACATCCCGACGACGAAGTCACTCGTTTCCTGTCGCTTGATAAGCCTCTTCCTCGTCGCCAATTCATTCAGGTTCGCTTATCTCCGCATCCAAAGTTGTCTCAGATTTTGGAGTTCTCTGTACCAGCAGACGCTGACATGAAGCTAAGCTACGATCCCACTTGGTTGGCAATTCTAAGGAACACGGACCAGTATACTTGTGTTTCCAACAAGGTTCATTTGCTTGATGTTTTTTATAGTTGTCTCAGACTGAACTCTTTCCAACAAAGACGACTACTCCTGAAGGTCGATGGGACTTTCGACCATTCCGTGATGAAATGGATGATATCGCCGAGTTGGGAGATCTACACGTGCCTGAGGATTTTTATCAGACGGCACCGCCTCATCGATCCGACGACAATCCTCGCATTCCAGCATCACTCTACTACAGGTCTTGACTTCTTGTTTCGTCAAGGAGAAGTTTTAGAAATCCGCAGACAGCTCGGTTTTGTGCGTGGTTAGGGATCACGGATTTGAACAATCTTCTCGCAGAAAAAGCCGAGAAATCCGGCGCTCTTGGAACGGCTCACTTTCTGCTTGAAAAGGTGGATGCAACGGAAATCCCCATCGACGACGACGATGTAAGTCTGTTCCGTTGCTCGAATCTAGCAGATGTTCGGAGACAGTGAAACGGACTTCGTTCTTGACTCCAGACCACGAGATGGAGACGGAGATGACGAAGAGACTGCAGACGATGCTCCAGTCAACATCGGAGAGGACGCAGAAGATGATAACGTCGAAGAAGACCTGGATGCTGGAGTGGAAGTGCCTGAAGGTGAAGAGGAGAGCCATGCGTATTTGTCGGACTTCGCTGCCCCGAAGTGGCGCGGTAGCGGTGGAGCTTCTCAGATGGAGACGCCTCCTATTATCAAGAGACGAAAGGTGGACTTGGACGAAGAAGACGAAGAGTGATCTCGGCTTCGCTCGATTTGTTATTGTCTGAATGCATTGAAGTGTCGTGAACATTCATAAAGTTGTGATCCTGAGCATTTGAAGTCTTCATCATTCTAACTATTCTGTGTGAAGGCGAAAAGATGATGGCAAATGCGAATAGCAATTCTCAAATGTCGAAGAGCTCAGGTTTGCGTCTTCTTTTGAATTGCGATTCGTATAAAAAGCGGGTCATTTCACAATCGAAGAAGGCGCGGGACGGCGAGATGCCTCCGAAGGCGAGTCGTGAGTTCTCCCTTGATCTTCCACTTCGAGAGCAGAATTCATC
>JAQIXL010000120.1:0-53206 GCA_034700245.1 Poikilolaimus oxycercus
TTCTCAAGAAGAGCCGAGAAGTGAAGGAAGAGAGAAGAGGACAAGGAGAGGAGACGCACCGCGGACATCGTAGCAACGGGACGATGATCTCATGCTAAACAGCTTCTTCAGCGAAATGGGGTGAGGGAAAGACATGCTAAGCTTGGACAAGCAACTTTCATTGAAAAGAAGAAACAGACGTAGTTGTCATGCTTTTATTCCTCAAGGCACTAATTCATCTGACGACGACAAGAACGATGGGAAGCACTTGGGTTCTGTGAGATAAAAGAAGAGCGTCCTTGCTGAAGCACCTGAAAGGCTCCACATCTGACAAGTGTTGAAATGGCGAGAGAGACTGGAAGGAGACGAGGCAGATGAACGACCGACTGTGTCAGTGGAGAACTGTCGATAGAAGCGCCTCGATCTCTTGGAGGTAGGGGCGCGATTAGAGATCATCTTTCAGTCAGAACTTCTCTTCTTGAGGATTCTTCTTCTCACTCCGTCTTTTGTTCATGTCCCCGGGCACGGAACTAGCATGACTCGGTCTTCGTTCGAGCAGTCTTCATGTTGGATGACTTGAGACTCTCTCCAGACTTGCAATCCCTCAGAAACTCCTTGTGTCTCTCTTGAGTGGAAGTCCTTTGTCGTCTGCCGTGGAAGTTCTCTTTTGGTCTGCGACGTCCCACTCCATTTGCCAATTGACAGAAGTCGAGAATTTGAATTCTTCCTCGAGGAGAAATTTGACTATTCTCAAGAATCAGAAGCAGCAGCGACATCGACGATGAGCGGCGAGAAGATCCCCGAAGGAGACTACGAGAAGGGCAAGAAGGTTCTTCTCTTCTTCCTCTTCCATTCCGCCCCTCGCAGGTCTTCAAGCAGCGCTGTCTACAGTGCCACGTCGTCGACTCGCTCGCTACGAAGACCGGCCCCACCCTGCACGGAGTCATCGGCCGCACCTCGGGCACCGTCTCCGGCTTCGACTACTCCCCCGCCAACAAGAGCAAGGTGCACCTTTCTCTTCTTTTCTGAAAGAGATCAGGGAGTGAAATGGACGAGGGAGGCGCTCTTCGAGTATCTCAAGGACCCCAAGAAGTACATCCCCGGCACGAAGATGGTCTTCGCCGGTCTGAAGAAGGCGGACGAGAGGGCCGACCTCATCAAGTACATCGAGGAGGAGGGCAAGAAGAAGCCCCAGTAGACTCCCATCCGCAATAAACGTCTACCTGAGAGAAGCGGCCATTTATTAGAAGAGGAAAGAAAAGGAGGCTCTGCTGAATCTGGTCCATCCATAGTCTTCGCTGAATGGAGATAAAACACGAAGAAGGAAGAATCGTGAGACGGAAACATCGACGCTCGGGATAAGAGAGCTCTTTGACCACAATGCAATGCATCTGAAGAAGTCCTCTGGAAGTTTGACTTGACTGGGTGGAGCCTCTCGATTGTCTCTTGGCCCCTTCTTGATGACGACAGTCGTTGAAGAGTCTCTTCCTTCTTTTCTTCCGAGATTCAATCTCAATTGGAAGAAACGACTGAAGGAGACTCTTGTTGAGGGGTGCATGCGCGGGAAGAAGCAGGCGGGAGTCTTGTCGTTATTCCCGTCCCTTGTACCCCCCCCCCCCCCCCCCCACAACACAGAACAAACACGTCGGAGGTGCACGAAAAAGCTGAGGCCACGCCCGACTTCTGAGTGCATAGTGTTGTGGGTGAGAAAGAGTCTAGATCGTGAACTTTATTCGGCAGTGAATCGAGGCGGATTTCCTTTCTCTTCTTCAGAGAGACAACTCTATTTACCGTAGACATAGTAATAAGGGTAGTAGTAGCTGTAGGGGTAAGCGTAATACAAGACTTGCTGCTGTCCCGACGAGCCCGTCGCTCCCTGACCACTCTGATCGTACTGGGCTCCCTGGTTGGAGGACTGAGAGTACTGCGCCTGTTGCTGGGGCTGCTGCTGGTATTGTTGAGGCTGCGAGTATTGCTGTTGCTGCTGCTGGGGCTGGGAGTACTGCTGGTTCTGCACTCCCTGTTGTTGTTGAGGGTTCTGTCCATTTCTACTACAACATCAAGGGAACCTGGTTATTAGTGTTTCCATTCGTCGACGAGGTCGCAAGCGGCACGTAATAGTAGTAGTACGGGTAATAATATAGCTAAACAATCAGAGCCTCAGAGAATTCTTACGTATTGAGCAGAAGAGATGGAGGCGAAGGCGAGGAGGAGGAGACTCGTGCTGCAAGAGATTCAATCAAAAGAAGAGACAACTCACAGATGCATGACTGAGGGTGGCAGTGCCCGACTCCGGGGTCCAGAGCCTTTTATATGCCGGCGACCGCGGCAAACCGGTAGGCAACCGGGGAAGACTGTTGACGCCTCTGCCGAGGCGGCACGCCTCAACTTCCGTTGGAGACGAGTGGCCGTCGCCCCCTCTCCCCCTCATCCGAGGATCTTCTCCTCTCAGGCGAGAGAACAAAGAGCGACATCCCCTCTTCTCTCTTGCAAGCTCTTCTCTTCTAATGAAAGTGGGAATTCACTTCGATCTCCTTGTGTAGTTTGAGAGAAATGAATGTGTTGTTGACAGAGAGGGAGGGAGCAATCTGCTCCTAGACGAGAACAGATGCTTGTGGTCGGGGGGTGAATGTGAGGTTTTTCGAGGAGAGGAGAAGACCTCTTTGTTTGAGGTGCAACTCGGAACGGAAAAACAAACATTCTTCTATCTTCCAAGGAGAGAAGAGGACCATTCCCGAGAAGAGCTTCCCTCCTTCAGCTGCTTCCTCCTGCCTCCTCTCACTACTTCCCGAGCACTGCATGCACCCTCACAGCCATTGCATGTTCACTTCAGTCTGAGAGAAGACACTTCCACTCTACATCTTCCAAGAAGCCTCCATGGACAGAGCTTTAGAACTTCTCTTTCTCTTCCTTTGCAAGACAGATTCTGGAAGACAAATTTGAATGAGGGAGAGTGAAGAAATTTGTAAGAGACCTCAGTTCTGAAGGGATTCATTGTTACAAGAGAACGCAGGGGTGTGGCGGATGTCGGGCTCCTCCTCCACTCCCGTCTCTCCATCCCGTCCTCAAGGAAAGAAGCAGTCCAATCCGCCGGCCACGTCTCCGCCACCGCCACCCGTCGAAGCGGCGAAAGCTGGAAAAAAGCAGCTCAATCCGCCGGCAACGTCTCCACCACCGCCACCCGTCGAAGCGGCGAAAGCCCGCACGCCGCCGCAAGTCGTCGACTACACTTTGCCCAAGAACTATCAGCAGCAACTCGTCGTGAGTCTCTCTTCTCAGGGAGGAGAGGCTGCAGGACTTGGAACAAGAAGATTGGTTCCACGGCGGGCTGCCCTTCGAGGATGTGGAGGATCTACTGAAGAAGCCAGGCGACTTCCTCCTTCGCATCTCGCCGCCCTCCTCTTCCCACACTGCTCTGCCCTGCATCTCCGTGCGCTGGGAAGGCGTGGTGCTCAACTTCCTCGTGGGCATCGACGAGAGCCAGGACACGGCTCGCTTCTACCTCGAACACGACGTGCCACTCGCCCATTCCATCGTGGAACTCGCGCGGTTTGTGGAATGTGAGGAGAAGAGAGAAGACGCAGTTGGTACATGATGAGAAGTCGGCCGATCAAAGGCGGCCCCATTCTCATGAATCCAATTGGCATCCAGCGATGGGAACTGCGACCCGAAGACGTCGTCTTGAAGCAGAAGCTCGGCGAGGGCTTCTTCGCTGTCGTCTATGCGGGCAAGCTCAAGGCGAAGGGAAAACGACCCGAAATGGACATTGCCTGCAAAGTGGTGAGGGAGGAGGAGGGGGAAGGAGAGAAGGGATTGAGATGAAAGAGAACAGCATGACCGCGTCGTCCATCGACGAGATGATGAAGGAGGCTCGCTTCATGCGAGACTTCTCCCACGAAGTGAGTCTCTCCAGAGAAGAAGCTCCCTCGCAGAATCTCGTCTGCTTCCTCGGCGTCGTCGCCAGCAAGGGCCCCATCCAGGTTCCAGACTCTTCTCTGTCTCTGAAGAATTCAGATCGTGATGGAACTCGTCCAAGGAGGCTCCCTCGACGTCTACCTCAAGAAGACGAAAGGAGTGAGAGGGGAAAGAGAAGAGAGAGCCTTGAAGGTGACCGTAGATGATCGTCTGAGGATGTGTCTACACGTCTCGGAAGGTCTCAACTACCTCCACCAACAGAAGACGATGCACCGTGACCTGGCGGCTCGCAACTGTCTCATCGTCGAGGACACACAAATCGTCAAGGTCTCCGACTTTGGAAAGTCGCGACGCGGCGATGCCTACACCATTCCGCCGGGCGAGAAGACGCCAGTGCGATGGTGAGACAAAAGGACGAAGGTGTGAGAGAGATCAGGACGGCGCCCGAGGTGCTGCAGACGAGTGTCTTCACAAGGGCCGCCGACGTGTACGCCTTCGCGATCGTCTGCTGGGAGATCTTCACGGACGCGGAGAAGCCCTATGGCGACTACAAGAACGAAGTGATCAGGGACAATGTGAGGGGACTGGGAGAGAGGAGAAGTGTCAGGTGGCCAAGGACGACTTCCGTCCGAAGCTCCCGCCGAACTGTCCCAAGAAGGTGTGCCATCTCATCAAAAAGTGCTGGCAAACAAAAGCTAGCGAGCGCCCTCAGATGGACTTCGTGGCAAAGGAGTTCGGCAAGATCGAGTATGTGGGGCCTGAGGAAGTGAGAGTTGCTTTCAGGCTGAAGCCACCAAAGGCACCGAAGACAGGAGGAGGCAAGACCAAAGATGTCCGCAAGATCCAGAGCACGCGCTTCGGGAAGACTGGCAAGGGCCACAAGCCCAGGAAGAAGCCGACGCGTGAAGACGCAGAAAAGAAGAAATCCAACAAATCCAACGACGACAAACGCTCCAGCGATGCTTCCCCTAAATAAACCTCTCCTCTCAAGTTCATTCATTTGCTATCGTAACAATTTATTCTCAACAACAACAACAACAAAAACTCACTCCAACAACATTTCAAACGTAGAGAGATTCACTGCTCGTAGTCGAGGGCGGCAGAGATTTGACTTTTGAGAGAGCGACACTTCTCTTCGAGCACTTTCAAGGCTTCCACCACGAGTTCGGTTGACGAGAGAGCGCCAGTGCTTTCGACGCTGAAGATGAAGTGGTTGCGCAGTCGTCCAAGTTCCACGACGTCGGCGAGATCCTTGTGACGCAGGACGTTGCGACTGCAAGTATCTCTGCGGGCGTCCTTCACTGTCGCTGAGAGAACGTCATTCGATTCCTTGAGCTCGATTACGCCTTCAGAAAACGAGGCCTTGAGACGCTCTGCTGGCTCTCCCGTTACTGGACTCTTCAACGTAATCGTGGGCAAAAGCCTGTGCAGAAACTCCTAGTCAGAGACAGCAACATGATACATACCTATAACTGGCAGTTGCCACAGGAGAAAACTTGGCGTGATCTCGTCCCGTTCCTTTCACGCAATGGCACGATGCCTCGATCTCTTGGCCAGGGCGAAGTTTCGCAACAAGAATGTCGTCGTGCACCATCGTTGGCAGGGGTTTCAGAGACTCTTTCTTCAAAGGGAGAATTGGGAGAGCCAACTCGGTACCTGGTTTCCAATTGGAACCCATTCGAAGGACTTTGAGTACACGTGCGCATCAGTGAATTTGTCCTTCGGCTCGGTGGCGCCCGGTGTAACCGACTTATTGTAAGAACAGCGAACATGCAATTTGAAGATCAAGTTGCGAGTTGGATCCCCGGCAGGCTCCTCTTCTGCATCAACGCCTTTGTCGTTAACACCGACAACCTGTTGAGGCAGCAGTCAATAAACACAGCAAGAACATACGCGTTCTTTTGGGAACTTGAAAAGTTGTGGATCCGCACGAATAGGAAGGAGTCCGAGTCGATGGCATAAAACTTCGTCCTGAAATGGGTTGATATAAAAGATCGGGAAACCTGGATGATAGAAGTGTTCTGATAGAGATAGATCTTCTCGATGGCCATCGTCGGCACCTCTGCAATGAGTACTCGTCGCAGAGCATTTGCAACTGGTGCTTCGACATTAACGAGGTCGAACTCCAAAGCGTATCCATCCTCGCTTTCATTCACTTTCTAAAAATAATTCAACAGATACGCAGCGCACCTTCACCGTAATGCTGTTGCAGAATTTGTCGACTTCAAATCTGTGCCCCACTGTAGGAACGTCCGAATTCTCGTCGTGTGTCTAAAAGTGGGTGAACGCAGAAATAACACATACATTGAGCACTCTCTCCTCTGTGAGTATCACTTTATCACTTGAGACATTCTGCTCCACTTTAACGCGAGGCATCTTAAATTTTTATAAAGATTTTTTTTTGATGAACTGCTCAAATATAAGGTGCCGATCGAACGCCATGGCACTTTGACATTTTCACAATAAATTAATGTTTATCAACAAAATGCGGAACAAACGTCAACAAACAAGCAACCAGTGAAGGAAGTAGCGTATCACAGCTCAGGCTTGATGATAACAACAAATATCCAATAAGCTTGGAAAACCAGCAAGAGATATAAAGCAATCCTCAAAATGGGAGAAGTCCAACTAAGTGAGATCTACTCAGAACTCTTGTCCTTCCAAATTCCGGATGAATAGCGGAACCAGATGAGGAAGAGATCGCGACCCATTTGTAGCCACGACCAGATTGGCGTCACCTGGAAATGTGCCTAAGATCATAACAATCAGCTAACCTTTGAGCCGTCCACTTCGTGCCATGTAACAGCCACTTCGGCGATTGGAATCCGCCACTTCTCGCAAAGATACAGAAGTTCCACATCGAATGCCCAACGTTCAATATGCAACACCGGGAACAACTGAAACGCAATGGTTAAGAAATAAGACGAACTCTTGCAGCAGCTGCGCGCGTAAAGAGCTTGAATCCGCATTGAGTATCGCGAATGGTCGCAACGGCAAAAACTCGAACAAGCACGTGAAATCCGACCATTAAGATGGTGCGTGCGAGAGAACGCTTCGCCGTGCTTTCCTTCTCCAGATGAGCCCTGAATTTCATTTCACGAAAAGCATTGTAGAATATACCGAGATCCGACAGAAACGGCAGGGAATGTATAGTCGTATTTCCCGCTTGTCGAGCCAACCGTAAGCTTGACTAGCTCTTCTTCCACGCTGGACAGATCCGAGAACTTCGTAGCTCCGTCTGCATCCACAAAAAGGATCATCGAGCCGCGCGAATGCAGAACGCCGACCCTCACAGCACCACCTATTTGACGAGTGAATACTGTGACGTCTTCAAACCTTTTCCTCGATTTGCCTCTAGTTTCACGACCTTAAGATGATCAATGTACTTCTCGCCAAACGAAAAGGCAACATCAGCTGTACGATCGCGACTACCATCATCCACCACAATAATCTGAACCAAGTTCGATGGTGAATGATGTTGCCACCTACTTCATACGTGAACGATTTCTCCCGGCTTGAACGGTCCTCCAAATACTCAAAAGCTTCGGCAAGCATTATTGGCAAGCGTTCCTAGAGACAATTGTTATTCGTAAAAGATTACACTATAACGAACTTCTTCATTCATTGCTGGAATGATCACCGAAAGGTAGAGTTCGGGCTTCGTGTAGGGAGGTCGCTCGTTGGGGTCCTCTTTGAGAATCGAAGGCAAGACGGAGCGACTGTCACCAGCGCTTGGCGAATAAACGTCCACGGGACGCAGAAATGAACTACGCCGACGACGTGGCCATGGTGTCAGAAATGAAACCCTGAAACCGATCTATTAAGAACGAAAGTCGAATCCAGCCACTGAAATAAAAGAAAGAAAACTAACGCCAGAATGACGGCGGTGGCCAAAAACCCCAGCACACCAGTTGCGGCGAGAGCCGTAGATGGGTCTAACATGCTCCTGAAACAATACTTCCAGATAAAACGGCAATATCTCTCAAATTCAAGAACTTCAGATGAGCAAGAATTTGCCACGAACAAAATGTGAGTTGGAGGCGCGGCGCTGAATAATTTTGGCGCCAATGGCGCCAGACAGCGCCAGGCAAAGCAACGGTGCGCGTGATGTTTCTTGTCTTGTTCGGCTCTTTTTCTCTTTTCTTCTGTGATTTTAGTATGTATTTAGTTTGTCGTAAACATTGTTTAAACTCCTAAACAAGATTTCGCCGAAGGCGTGTTGCTATCTCGCTATTCACTCATTCCTTTCTTTTTCAGATAAGCAAGTGATAGTGCGATGTCTATGGAGAAATGGCAGGATGATGGCGGAGACGACGACTATTCGTATGGAATCAAGTACGACGATGACGATGAAGCAGACAACGAAGCGCTCCGACAGCGTCCAACTGTTATTCTTATGGGCCTCAAAAGGTCTGCAGCTTGCGTACTTGCAAATGTGATTCAGGAGTGGAAAGACGTCAATCCGGCAAGTCGTTTTCCACAAAATGTCTCCCAACGAGACGCTCTTCGTTGAAAGTACAGCACGTGTGACTACCGAGATGGTCACTTCGTCCTTTGTCAACTTTGAAACAATCGAATTCCCTGGGCAGATGTCTCCTTTTGATGTAAGTGTTTAGGTCTCGACAGTTTCGCGTTTAGTTGAATTCTCAGAGCACTTTTGCCCGTTGTGGCGCTCTGCTCTTCATCATTGATGCCCAGGACGACTATACGGAAGCTCTCTCGAAGATGTGCGAGTACTTTGTTAACGCTTATCGCATCAATCCGAAAATCAAGTTCGAGGTAATGAGAATTTTCAGACTTTTACGTTTTAGGTTTTCATCCACAAAGTCGACGGTTTGACTGAAGAGACAAAAGTGGATAGTCATTTGGAAGTTAGTCTTTTATGCATTTTTAAAAACATTTTTTTGTTTATGTATCCATAGTTCCACTGTTTTCTACAATCGGGCTCTTTGTAGATTATGCACAAGGTGAAGGAGGAACTTCAAGAGATGAATTCGGATCTCACTCACATCACATATCATCTTACATCGATATATGATCATTCGATTTACGAAGCCTTCTCGAAAGTCGTGCAGAAACTTGTCAAGCAACTTCCGACTCTTGAACGACTTCTTGACATTTTCAATCGAGCAAGTAGATGTCATTTTCGCTTTTAATTGTGCCTTTTGAGGGCAGTAATGTCGACAAGAGCTTTTTATTCGATGTCTCTTCCAAGATCTATGTGGCGACAGATCAGTCGCCGGTGGAGATGAGCACGTATGAACTTTGCTGTGACATGATCGACGTGACCCTCGATATCTCTTCCATCTACGGGTGA
This sequence comes from Poikilolaimus oxycercus, assembly GCA_034700245.1. Lineage (NCBI taxonomy): Eukaryota > Metazoa > Nematoda > Chromadorea > Rhabditida > Rhabditidae > Poikilolaimus > Poikilolaimus oxycercus. The sequence continues at coordinate 9,212 of JAQIXL010000120.1, forward strand.
GTCGTCGTCGAGACTAAAGGTTTCCCTCTGCAGATCGAAGGACGACAACGCACCGGTCTTCGACGACAACAGCTCGGCGGTGATTCAACTGAAGACGGAGCAGGTGAGTCTCGCCATTCCTCGCCATTTAATCTCTTTCTTCGCCTCCAGGTGCTCTTCCTGCGACAATTGAATCGTCACTTGGCGCTCGTCTGCATTGTTCATACGGAGAATTTTGACAAGCAGGGTCTCATCGACTACAACTTCAAGTGTTTCAAGAAGGCAATCGAGAAAGTTTTCCTCGTCAAGAACCAAATTGCCGTCTGATGTCATTTCTCACTGCCATTTCTGGTTCTTTCCTCTTTATCTCTCTGCAAATGCTTCCTCAAGAGAATTTACAAAGTTATAATTCCACGTGTTTGCCGGGAATGCTGGTATTTATATTGCTGTACTTATAGTGTGAATAAATCTCAGTGAAAAGCATTGCATCTTTACAGTTTCCGAATGCTAGCGGCTCGAAGAGTTTCAGACGATTTATTGGAGGAAATAGGGGAGCCGAGAGAGAACGAGGAAGAGAGACAAAATTGCAGATGCGGGCTGTTATCCAACGAGTGACCGCGGCGAGTGTCGTCGTCGGCGATGAGATTGTGAGTTGTCCCTTTCTCGTCTTCCCTTTCCCTCTCGCCTCTCTCCCCTCAGTCTGTCAGGTGTCGTCAATCGGGCGCGGGCTTTGTGTTCTCGTCGGAGTGGGCAGAGACGACGGCCCCGAGGACGTCGAGTACATCGTCCGCAAGATCCTCAACACGCGCATCTTTGACGGGCCCGAGGGCAGACGCTGGGACAAATCGGTGAAGGAGTCAGAATTAGAAATTTTGACGGTGAGCCAGGTGCGTGCCTCAATCGTCCTCTGCATTTCTCTCAGTTCACTCTCTTCGGCGTTCTCAAGGGCAACAAACTCGACTTTCACAAGTCGATGGGGCCAACCCAAGCCCAGCCCTTTTATGAGAACTTCCTTGCACAATTGCGAACTGCATATATGCCTGAGAAGGTGCAGGTGAGGACTTTTGATGCGAGAAGACGGATTGCCAGGATGGACGCTTCGGAGAGATGATGTCTGTTCGTCTGGAGAACGATGGTCCAGTGACGATCTCGCTCGACAGTCGTGCCCGCGACAGCTAGGGCCGAGAAGTGTCCGATAAAGGTGCTGAGGAGACGTGAAATGCGGCGTGATTCAGTGTTAGTGGAAATGCCCTGAATCATCCATAAATTGTTATGCGGGCGCTTGACTCAGGAGAAGGAGAAGCGGGAGAAGGGGGGAGGAGAAGGAAGGACGAAGGACGACTACAGGAGCAGCCGCGTCCAAATAGGGCCGCCGTCTTCGTCTGTCGGTCACTCTCAAATATTGACTCGCTCCTCTTCATTCTTCCTCGGGGAAGCGCAAAAAAGCTCAAGAGTCACGAGCCGAGGTTCAGCGCGAAGCACGACCTCGTCCGGCTTTGTCTCTCGCCTCGCAGCTCGCCTTCGTCAGTCCGTCACCAGCTCGATTGCCGGACGTCGCAGCTGCGGAACCAGCTCGCTGACCTTCCCCTTCCCCCTTCTCCTTCGCTGCCATCTGCCGTGCCCGCCGGAACGAGTGGTTGCTTTGTGTGAGTGCGGGGGGCGGTTTTCTGTACTTGTCTTGGCCCGCTCCCGTTTCGCCGTCATTGTAAGGGAAGCGGGACGCTCTCTGTCCAGGAAGGGGAAGCCTTCGCTTGGCACTCTCGACGAGGCGTCCGCGTCCCGTTTGCCTGAGGCTTTTTTCACTTTTGCGAGACTCGTTGTGCAGCGTGTGCCTGTTCTATTTCCCCTCTGGCGACTAACTAGAATGGCGAGCGAGTTCAGTGCGGGCGACGACGCCCCCCCCCCCTGGTCACTCTCGCTCCTTCCCCTTCCCTCTCGTTTCTCGCCTCGCTACAAATCGTTTGTCCGCCTCACGCCTACAAATTGGCGTCTTCAGCTTTCTCGCCATCTCGACTCTCGATTGCCCCAATAAGCGACGTTGCCTCAGCCGGCGCCGACCCCGTCCCGACCGGTTTAACAACTCTCTCGCGGGATGAGTGAATGCGAGAGACGCGCCTCCCTGCCACATCCCTCAGCCTCGTCTCCCTCTTCCCTCCTTTGCCTTTGCCCTCCGTCCTCCGTCGTCACCTCGACAGCGTCGTCGCTCTCGAGGACATGCGACTCGGGCCACGTGCGACCTCGTCAGCTGAGAGTGCCCAAGGTCCTAGCAACAAGTTCTTCTCCGGCCTCTTTCACCCCACAACTCGACCCTTTCTCGTCCTTGCCAATAGGTTTCCTGTTGTGGGCGAGAAGAAGAAGAAGACTCAACGTCCACTGAGTCAGTCTGCACTCTGCCCTATGAGCCCCCTGCAGCAGAAAGGTCGCCCACCTCTGAGGATGCCTCTGCCGTCTCCGGAAGCCGAGACTGTATCAAGTTGCCACGGCTTGTTTGATCGACATACTCGCAAAGCGTGGGGAAACTAGTCGAGCGAGGTCGAGAGCGAGGCTCTCTCCCTCCCGACCCCGTGCCGTCTCCTTCCGGATTCCCTCTTCTCTCTCTTCGTCTCCTTTCTCTCCCCGCTTTCTCCTGTAGAAGCCGTGGTGTCTGCCGTACACGACGACCTTCGAGCCCTCGGGCGGGCCGGCGCGGAGAGGGGGGGGGGGGGGTGTTCGAGGAGAGCGATGCGGCCGGGGGATGTAGGCCGAGGGGTCGCCCCCGAGAGAGGGAGTCTTCCTCTTCTTCTCTCGCAGTACTCAGGAACCGGTTGGTTGCGTGTGCTCGTGTCACGCACGGGCCGGCACTCGGCGCCTCGACCCCAGCCAGCTGACCCTCCTCCAAATGAGGACACCGGGCAAGGACACGCACAGTCGTCGCCCTCGGCGTCGTCTTCGTCCACTCCTCCTCCTCCATCCCCTCCTTCTTCCTCTTGTCCTCCTCCTCTCCACGTCCGCCCATTTAGTCTTATCTCTAAACAAACAGCAACACTTCCTAGAGGACTCGAGGACAGACTTCGACCCGCGGCGAGTCGATTGTCTCCGTCGTCGCTTATCATTTGCTCTGCTACAATCTCTAGTGAGAGGCTCTCGGTCTGCTCCTTGCCCTCTTCCACTCCTCTCTCCCTTCCTCTTTCTTCTCTTTCTTCTTTCTCGGCACTTCCAAGTAGGTCAAAAATAAGTGCCTGTTTTTGAATGAGCGCGACGAGTTTGCGGGCTGCGAGCGGGGTCGCGCTGTCGTCGAGCGCCTTCGCCGTGCCCCGTCGGACTGAGCATTCATAGAGCTCTCCTCTCGCTTCTTTACTTCCTCTGTTTGGTGACCGAGGCGACTCGCGCCACTCGCCGCGTCGCCGCGGGCCGTGTCCGTCTTGCCTCGAGACCCGAGAGAGAAGAAAGTTGCAGGTCGCCCTGGGCCAGCCACAGAGAGTGCCCCCCTCACGAAGAGTCGGCGACCAGGCTTCGAGTCGTCCCGGTGAGTGCTTCTTCGTCTTCCTCGGACTTCCTCGAAGAGCCTCGCCTCATTCTTATTCCGCCGACTCTCTTTTGTGAGCGAGTTCGGTGAGATTCGGAAGTGAATTGGCATGCCGAAGAAAGGGGAAGGCGAGGGGCGAGGGGAATATGTATGAGGCGACTCCTCCTTCGACCCTCCAAGTCCGAGTCTCTGCAGACATGCTCGCTGCTATGAACGGCACCGCTGGACAGGCGAACGGCGCCGTCAACGGAGTCGCCAATGGCGGAGCGGCCAAGCTCGCCGGACGGCAACAATGCTTTTTGTGCGACTTACCAAGGTAATCCTTTGGAGAGACTTTGGAGCTTCTCACATTCTTGCTCTTTCAATACTCGCGGTTTCTAACGAGAACTAGAAGAATGAAGTGGCATGACCCTTGATGGCTTCTAGATGATTGATGAGTTCAGATGGCCGTGGGCGATGTGTTCGGATTATGCGGAGCCCGTGTGTCGAGGCTGCGTGAACTACGAGGGCGCGGACAGGTGAGGCAGTTGCCGTTTCCGGAATCCGGTTCGCCTCAGGATCGAGAGCGTGATCGAGAGCGCGCGCCAGTTGAAGCGAGTGCACGGCTTCCCCGTCGCGACGAGCGAAGCGCCGAAGGCAAGTCGTCGTCTCTCTGTCTGCCCTTGCGGAGTCTCGTCTCACTCTCGGGGAGAACTCTCTGAGAGAATGCGAGACTCGACGGGGCGAACCGGCGTCGTGCGAGCCCCGCGGCGATAACAAGCCTCGCTGTTACAGAAGGAGTCGAATGGCAGCGCCGGCCGATTCTCGCCTCCGAGGGCGAACGGGCTTCCACAGCCGCAGGCGCACACTCCCCAACATCCCCCTGCCGCCCTTCCTCAAATGCAGCATCTCGCTCAACTACAAGAGGTAGTCCCTCTTTCGAGAGAAGCAAGGGGCAGATGATCTCGCAGCATCAGCGTCTCCTCTCCCTCGGAGGTCGCAATCTCTCCATCGAGGAACTACAGATGCTCTCTCAACTTAACCGAAGTGCCGTTCCCGGCCAGGTGTGAACACTTCCAAGAGAGATTAGTGAAGAAGTTCAGCTGTTGCATCCGTCATTGCCCGTCGGCCTCTTCCCGGGTCTGCTCAACTCTTCTCTCCTGCCCCATAACCCTCTTCTCGCGGGACGAAAGCGGGAGCACGAAGAGGAGATGAAGCAGGAGATGTATGGCAAGGTGCAGCGAGGTGAGCATTTCTTCGAGGGAAGACGAGGGCAACGCGGGATTTGGCCGCGCGACGAGGGCGAGGAGGGCGACGTTCTGGTTTTTGTGTGAACACATCGAGTCATCGACCTCGATTCGGGGTTGTGCAATGCGGAAGAGTCAAGCGCTGCGCCCGCCGGCCGCCGCCGCGACCGGTCCCGGACGGCGACGACCTCCTCGGTCTCCTCCTCCCCCCCCCCCCCCTCGACTCTCGACTCGACCGGTTCTCGCGTGCTCATCCGAGCAATGACCTTTCTCGGCGATTCCCCGCGTCCCCGTCGATCTTCCCCAATCTCGGCGCACTCCCCCTCCCTCTCCCCTCATTCGGGACAAGCAAGAGTGAAAGGGGCTCTGCCACGTGGGACATGGCTGGTTGCCGCAGACGACGTCCTTGAGTTTCTCGTTCGGCAAAAGCGCAGCCGGTACAAACTGGTACCGGGCCTGGCAGAGACACGGCGACGACCCTAACCTTGGAGAGGGCGCCGCTGGTCGAGGGACGAGGTCGAGGATCCATTATAGAGAGGGACATCTTGCAGGCGATGCACAGACCACCTCGGTCTCCCCCACATCTACTCACTCTCCCGATCATCCCAATGGAGCCACTGATCGTCGACGCTTCTCAGCTCAAAATGGCGGAGATCGAATTCTTCGTTGCACGCTGTGCCACGAACGCCTCGAAGACACTCACTTCGTGCAGTGTCCCTCCGTCCACTCGCACAAGTTCTGCTTCCCCTGCTCCAAGGACTCCATCAAGAAGCAGCATGGCGGTCAAGTGAGTCTCTTCTAAGAGAAAGAGAGATCTCGTTGCAGGATTTGTACTGTCCCTCGGGCGAGAAGTGTCCTCTCGTGGGTTCTGTCATGCCTTGGGCCTTCATGGCGAATGAAATCCAAACGATTCTCGGCGACGACTACGAGCAGTTCAAACGAGACCGAGAAGTGGCCCTCGCAGCGCCGGCGTCTGCCGTCGCTCCCCTCACTCCCTTGAATAGCGGCAGTCAGCCTCAAGTCGCCCAACAGTCGTCGCCTCCTTCGACAACTTCCTCGGCCTCGCAGACTTCTCAAGGGCCGGCGGCGCCTTCAGCCACGTCGACTCAGCACGTGGCCCTGAACTGAGCTTGGATCTCTTGCACCAAAGAAGCGTCTCTCTAATAATTTCTCTTCTCTTCGTCTGTCTGGGAGGGGGGAAGGGATCCCCGTGGAGCTCGTGGCAATTCTCTTCCCTCGCGAGTCGAAGAGGGAGTCCCTCTCTCTGGGCTGGATTACGGTTGCTCTGAGTTCTTCTTCCTTTTGCATCTAGTACAACATTGTGTCGTCTCTCTTCGGCTCCCTTGTCTAGGCTTGCACTGGACCGAGTGTAGAATACCCCTTCGTCCCTCTCTTATCTCTTGTCATTTGGAATAAAATCGATGCTAGACAAAGAGACGAAGCAGACCGAAGTGACGTCATCGAGGGTCCTTCTTTGAGCCTCTTCAAGGAGAAGAAGCAAAGAGGAACACGGCCCTCCTTATCGTCGAGGTCTCGGCGAACGCTGTCCGAGATGGACAGGTGGGGAGAGGGGAGGAGGGGGAGGGGAAGGAGTGGAGAGAGGAATGGCGCCACTTCTTGTCGGCATCCCCCTTGTCGATAAGCAGAAGACACGGATGCTTGGATGCGTCATCCGGGGACCGACAAGGTCCTCTTCGAGAGTGAGAGGGAGGGAGCAAGGGGCGAGGAGTGTTGCAGTGGTGGTCTTCGAAGCCTTCTTAGCCGCGACTTTCGCCGCCTTCTTCTGCAAGGCGACAAGGCTAAGGGGGAATGCTCTTCGAAAATAGGCTCTCAAGATGTTTTCGTCGATGGTCAAGGAACACTTCTTGTTTCTTCTATCGCTGCACTTTCTGTCCAATCTGTCCACATCATGAAGACAGGCATCCACCTCATCCCACTCTTCTTAAAGGCGATCTCTTTCTCTCTGGATGAACTTCGAACTTTGCCCTTGACGAGGAGGGAGAGGGCCTTTTGATTACTCTACTACATGCGACCTCGACTAAGCCGTACGAAGTGGCTTATCGCCTTCTTATCGCGGTGTATGAGATAGAAGACAGCGAGAAGCTGGAAAGAACGCTCAGGGTCCTCTTGAAGACAGAAGAACCTTGGCCCGAGTCTAATCCTTCCACAAATGCTCACACCTTCCTTCCACGAGGAATTTCAAAGAAGGAGTGTCTTGGAAGGATGGAAGTGCACTCATCTGGCACCAAGATCGTTGTCCAGATATTGTTTGATGAAGAGGAAGACGATGCCATGGTCTCATGGGGGTTGGTGCTAGGACTAGATGGCTGACGCAAGTCTTATCTTGTCCTGTCTCCAAGTCGAGAGTAGGGTAGCAGGCAGTCGGCCATCGACCTCGACCTTCCTTTCAAGGGAGACATTCCTTGAGGAGGTGCCAGGAGACGCTTTTTCTGGTCGAGGGGATTGTCGAGGAGGCGAGATGATCTCGAGAAGAGGACAGGAACCTCCATCTCTTCTCTCTTTGAAAGTCCGCTTCTTCGAGCATTTCTCGAGGGAAAGAGAGTGAAGGGAGGAAGCTGGAAGGGGAAGCGAAGGGACTCCCACGTGGACTGGTCAGAGAGAGTCAACGAGAAGAGCGTTCGGCCGAGAAGGCGGCACTGCAGCGCGGGAAGCACAAAGGGAAGCCCTTGCCGCGACTTTCCTCCGGCCGGTCCTCCTCGTCGTCGCTTATAAAAGAGAAGAAGGCTCAGAGACCCGAAAACAGCGCTCGACCCCCCAACGATGTCCCTTTCCTCGTGGTAGGTCGTCCCTCTTCACTTCTTTCTATTTTATCTGCGAGGAAGAAAGAAGAAATTGCAGTGTCTTCTCCTTTCTTCTAATTCTTCTGATGGTCTTCTCTTCGGAGGCCTTCTACTATTATGCTCCATTTGTGAGTTCTCGCTTCTCCTCCTCTTTCCTTTATTTCAATCTAGTGAGTATTGAGTACGAGATGTCTCGACACAAAATGTTGGTCCCTCCCCAATTCACAGAAGAGGTGGTCTCTCTCCATGTTCCCAGTAGTTCTTGTGTTCCCTCCAAGTTTGCACATTCTCCAAACGCGGTGAGAGCACATGAAGAAGAAGGGTTACGGTAACGTCTCTTTTGCCCTCATTGAGGTTCTCTCTGAGGACTCTCTCCCCATCTTGAAACGGTGACAGCGAAATGTTCGAGTGGCGTCTTTCCTTCAGAGTCCCGCTGCACACGGCCACAAGTGTTTTTGCACGGAGAGAAGACAACTCTCAACAACCGTCAAATGCCTTCTACTCACACAGAAAGAGAAGAGAGAGAAGTGTTTCAGGGTGCGAGATACCTCTCCCCGTACTCTCCCTTCTCCTCCTACCCCTTCGTCTACTATCCAGCTGCCGCTCCGACGCCGATCCTTCCGACGGCCGCCTATCTTCCCGGAGGAAGATACTTCGCCTACGCGCCGTCGCCGCTCTCTCGACGTTGAAGTTCCTCGGACGACGTCTCACCTCGACACGAATCTCTTCTTCTTCCTTCTTCTATTTATTCTGTTGCCATACGAAATAAGAAAGAACTGCGATGAGAGAAGAAGAAGAAGCACGCGGTTGTAGTGTGAGGGGAGGGGTCTTCCTTCGTCTCGAGTTGTCTGAACCGGAAACCCGCAAGGGGAATCTCCCCCTTCCACAGACAGAGAACAACTAAGAGAAGACTTGCTCATCGTCTCTCGTAAAAGCGACCTTCACATAGGGGGGGGGGGTTCAACCTCGACGACCCTTTGCACGTCATTCGATCACATTCTCTCTGTTCAACACGAGATAATGACGTATTTAGAGGAGTCTACAGTAAGACTTGGTGTCTATTGGAAGTGTGTCCCTGTTGGGGGATTGAGGACAGAGAAGCGGCTGAGAAGTGATTCATGACAATCACGTGAGTGTCTTCTTCCACGACCAAGGCTATTCTCGTCTCCTCCCCCCTCTCCTTGCCGCCACCTCGAACGACAGAGAATCGCCATGAGCGAAGACGAAAGAACTCTTTGCCAGTGCGAAGAAAGATCTTTTGATCTCTCGTTCATTGAAGTCTTCAAACTTTTTCTTCTTCTTCTTCTTCTTCTTCTTGCAGATTCATAAGAGGCAAAGAGGCAGAGTTGGTCCTCAAGAAGTCAGAATCCTTTTTTCTTCTAATTGAGTCCACTCAACAAGTGTTGGAGAGGCGACAAGGACCTCTTCCGGTACCTCGAAGATGGCGGGGGGAAAGGGGAAGATGGCGGGGAAAGAATGTCTCCTCATGACTGGCCGAGAAGGGAGGAGTCGTGGTCGACGAACTTCCAGAGACCAAAACGGCAGGCGAAATGAAGATGGATCACCTTTTCCGGCCTTCTCGATGTAGGCACAAGGGAGAACAGCGCGACGATGGAAGAAAGACATCCATCAAGACGCCGAGACACTTAGCCGCGCTCGTCTTCTCCCCGTCACGGCCCCCTTCTCTTTCATGCCGCCTTCCCTCTACAGTCGACGTCTTTGTTCTAGAAGAAGCTTCAACACTCCTCAGAGACTATTCAGAGCATCTTCGAGGTGGTGAAAGAAGACTTGGAAAGCGTCGAGGCGTCAGAACAAGGGTCAGCAGTTACTCCGAAGAAGACCGCTCACGAGACGGGCTCGAGCTCCGCTCAAAGTCGTCCCCTTTTTAGAGGGTATCATCCTTCACTTGCTTGTCGGAAGTCCCTTTAAAGACTCTTCTTCTTTCAACGTTATTTTGGGTCTCTTCGCGTAAAAATATCTGAAACTGGATTCTCACTAAACTCTGTGCCTCGTCACGATTGACAGTCTCACGGGTATGGGACAGAGGCTCAAATGGAGGCCTTCTGGGGGAAGAGGTGCGAGAATCCCAAAATAGTCGTGCTGACAGAGTGGAGTAGATGTGGAATGACCATCCTTCTTCGCTTCTCGTCCACTTCCGTCGAGACACTGCTCACTGAGGGGAGACAAGAGGCGACGAGGCGACGTCGCCGAAGACGGACGAGGCAGAAGTCGCGAGACGATGTTCGGGGGCGGCGCCTGTCCCCGTCCTTAAAGGCCTCCGCCCGTACAGACCACAACCACGCGTCAGCCACGCCAGAGATGCCTCGACTCAGCGCGCTCAATCTAGCGAGCCTCGCTCAGCTGCGTCTCACCGAGGAGGATCTCCCTGCACCCTCGCCCCCATGCAGTCCTCTTCCCAAATTCGCCTCTCCTCCCTGTTCGCCCTTCCGTAAGGGCCCCGACCACTCGGTCGTCTTCCAACCTCTCGGCCATCCCAAGCAAAGCGTCATAGATGGCGAGATCTGGCCGCCTATCTTCTTGCCCGAGAATGTTCGGTGAGTGTGCCTCGTCCCTTCAAGAATCTTCTAGAAGTGCGAAGGCGATGCGTCCCTTTGACTCGGATGTCTTCATCTGCACTTACCCCAAATGTGGCACCACCTGGATCCAGCAGATCGTCCACCAACTCATTAAGGCCGACCTCTCCCTCTCGAGTCCCGGCAACGGTTTGGAGTCTCCTTTGAAGGGAAATGACGTTGTAGCTGCAGAGATGTGTCACGTGTCGCCGATGATCGAAAGAATGGGGGCGAAGTTCGCCGAGGGAGTCGCCCATCCCCGCGTCCTCAAGACTCACTTCAACCACATGAATCTCCCCAAGAATCCCAATGCCAAGTACATCTACGCCGTGCGCAATCCCAAGGACGCCCTCACGAGGTTCGTCTCCTTCTCTCTTCCAATCTCCTTCTTCAGCTATTTCTATCACAACCGCAACTTCAAGATCTACGACTGGGCGCATGGAGACTTCAACGTCTTCTTCGAGTTGTTCGCGAATGGCCAACTCGGCTTCGGCGACTACTTCGACCATCTCATCACTTGGCTGCCTCACATCCACGACGACAACGTCCTCTTCCTCAAATACGAGGTGTGTCTCCCTTGTCCTTTCATCTCTTCCTCAGGACATGATGGAGGACTTGGAGACGGCCGTCGTTCGCATCGGAGAGTTCCTCGGTGGAAAGGCTCGCGATGCGGTGGAAGACCCTCGTCGACTCGCCGAGATCGTCAAGGCGGCCACCATCGACGAGATGAAAAAAGATCAACGGCGCTGGTTCCCCGAGTCCGTTCTGTGAGTCTCACTTCCACTTCTTCCCCCCTCCCCCTCCCCCCTGGGGGCTACTGTAGGAGGGGAAGAAGAGGAAAGCGGCTTGTGCATGGCCGTGCACGAAATGGCGATTCCTTGTTGTTGGAAATGACGCGAGTCTTACGTTTGTTTGCACAATTTGAGAAAGAAACAACAGGAACGTTGTTCCACAGCTCGGGCCATCTTCAAATTTGTCTGTTTTTGTGTTTCTCTTGTCATGGAGAAGAGGGGAGAAGAGGGGAGAAGGGAGGCCGGAAGCAGGCTGAGAGAAGGAGAGAGCCCCCTCACACCATGCCGCCTCACTGTTTGTGACGCGCGACGATGACGTGGGAACGGGTCCCCGCTGGCCTCTCCGCGGACGTGGTATGAAGAGCTTCAGTTTCAGTCACCGCGAGGAATTCATTCGCAAGGGAGGCTCGAGGGACTGGAAGAACCATCTCTCCAAGGAGCAGAGCGACCGCATCGACGACCTCTGTCGCACGCGCTTCGCCGGCACAGAGGCCGAGACCTGGTGGAGACGGGAACTCGCCTGGGAACGCCCTGAAGAGGCCGTCGAGACAGCTGCTGACGACGACGAGTTCGTCTCCGTCTCACGACGCAATTCCCTTGCTGATGTCACCGCCTTCCTCCCTCCGCCAAGGCCTGACCGTCGACCTTCCCTCGCCTCCCTCTCCACGGGCTATGGCTCTGTGTGGTCCTCTTCCTAAGCATCTCTCTCCTTTTCCTTTCTCCCTTCAATGTCTTTTCTCGTGTTGAATTCTTCTTCCCTCGGGTATGTGTGATCGGGTGAGCGTCGATGCAGGGCACGCGACTCTCTTCCCTGTGCGGGTCCTCAAGCGTGTCTTCTTCTTTCTTCCTCCCTTCTCTCCTTCTCCTTCTTCTCCTTCCTGTCGCTGGTAATAAACTATCTCGTCTCTCTTCGTCTTCCACATATAGAAGCAGCTTCCACTACAAGACGAGGTCAGGGCGCCTCTTCATTCTCGACGGCCCCCGTCGAAGTTTCATCGACGTCGTCCCCTCTCTCCTTCTCTCTCTGCCACCTCCATCTCCCCCGTCCACAATGACAAGCCATTTATAGGAACGGGAGGGGCAACAACCAGACGGACGACGACGATCGCCACGCGTCATTCCGCGTCCTCGTCGCCCTCCTCGGCAAGACGCACGCGGGCTTCGTTCTCTCGCTCCACGTATCGAGCCTGCATCCTCCCTCTTCTCCCCTTCCCTCTCACCTCGAAGTGTTCGCCGTCGCTGATGGCCGTGTCGACGGGGAAGAGCCAGAGACCCCAGCCGAAGACGAGTTGCACGTTCCGATACGTGCTCAGATTGTAGTCCGCCTTGCTGTCGCCCCTGCAACACGCTGAATTGAATCAATACCGTATCCTTGTGAGAAATAGGTCATGACACGAATTCCGCAGAGGCCTCTCTACAGTATGCTGAGAAGGCGAGAAGAAGCGCACCGAATTAGGGGCCGCTTGACGATCTCGCACGTGGTCTCGTTGTTGGCGATGAGGTCGGCGTGGTAGACGAAGAGGTCGGCGATGGGATAGTAGCCGAAGAAGCAGAGCAACGCGTACGACGCCACCAAATGCACGAACCTGAAGGGAGCTCCCTTTCTTCTTTTCTCTTACCACGGGAGATTCTCCTCGTAGTTGTCGGAGAGGAAGAAGCGCACAAAACCTTCAAAGGTCGTCACGACGAACCTGAAAGGGTTGTTCCGAGAAAAGGGAGAGACACCATGTGATGTAAGAAAGAGTGTAGAAAATGTAGAGGACGAAGAACTTGTAGTTGCTGCAGGAGGGAGAGAGTGAGAAGGAGAGGAGACACGGACTGGTAGCCGACGCATTTGTTGATCCACGGACAATGGTGGTCGAACTTGAGGACGCAGAAGCCGCAGGAGGAGCAGTGATGCGCCCGGTCCGGTTTCAGCTGGCGACACACATAGCAATACCTTGTCTCCTTCGCCTTTTTCTTTCCTTTTTATACCGAAATCGGCCTTGCGTGTCGGTCTCGATGAGGCCGAGTTTCTTCTCGCGAATCACTTCCTCGAGAAGCGTCTTCTGCTTGCGAGTCTGCTCCTCCGAAGACTTGTCCACGTGGAAGCGCTCTCCTTCCCGGGGCGTCGCCTCCTCGAGGGCCGTCGCCGTCGCCTCCTCCACCTGAGAGCGAGCACCTCGTTCCCACAATCGCGTTAGTTCTCTCGGCCCGTTCCGGCACCCCCGCCGAGAGAAAAACAAGAGGCAACACGGCGACTCGTCTGTCAAGAAACTCGCCTTGTACTTGTCGGGCACCCTCGCCACTCTTCTGAAGAAGGCGCGGCCGAGGCAGACAAGGGAGATGGCGAGCAGCGAGAGATGCACGTAGATGTAGACGAGTGCTTGTGCTCGGTAGACCACGACACAACCACAGAAAATGAAGATGTACACATAGGTCCTGAGAGGGAGATCTTGGGAGGGAAGAAGGAGACGGACGTGTAGATGCCGATTGCCCATTGGACAATGAAGGTGACATTGAGGCAGAGGGAGAGCAGCCAGCCCAGCACTGGACGACGTTCGCGGAGAAGACGCACGTAGATGTAGATCGGCGTGTACCAGGCCATCTCCTGCTCCTTCTTCTTCTTCTTTCTCTTGCTCGAACCGGCGACTGACGACGAGGACGACTTGCAAGGCGTGCGACTGATAGAAATGAAGGAGTTGGAAGAGTGTTCTCATGCAAGAGAGATGCAAATGGAGTCTCTTCCTCGCTGACCAACGGGAGCCCTTCTCGGCGAGGTCGAGACGCTTCTTCCACATTGTTTTCCACGCTCTTATCTCCTCAAGTTCTTCTTCGATAAGCGCCGGCTAGTCGAGACATCGGACGAGCGGCGACTGCGAGATGCGCCTCTTCCTCGTCGCGCTCTTCTTGCTCCTCCTGGTTCATCTTCTCCTTCGCCTCGATTACGGTATTGCAGGGTGTGGTCGTGGTGGAGCCGGTTCGGATTAGGCGGCGAGAGAAAGAGGCCGCCTCGTTGGAAGAAGTGCTGCGCGGCTTCGACCAGGTGAGACTCCCCCCCCCCCCCTCGCCCCTCTCTCAGCGGTCACACGAACCGTCTTTCAACTTGATTCGAATCAGCTGCTCAAGGTCTTCAGGAACAGAAAATCGTCCTGCAAAAGGAAGATGACGCGGACAGCCACAGCAACGAGAATGAAATCAGCAGCGAGGAAGAAGACAGCCAAGAAGAAGAAGAGGTAGGGGAGAGATGAGAAAGAGATCGTTCAGCCGGAGGACGGCCTCTATTTCAACTCCGAATCTTCTGAGGAGAAGGAGGAGAAGGAAGACAGAAGGACCAACGAACTGAATTCAAAGGAGGGAGATGAGAAGACGGATTCGTCCTCAGAGTCAGAGGAAGCGCAATCCGAGTCTTCGGAGGAGGTCTCGGTGGAGAACTCCGCGAGCGAGTCGAAGGAGGAGTCGTCTTCGAGTGAGGAGAGGGAGTCTGCCTCGTTGTCAGAAGAGTCAGAGGAGACCTCGGACGAGGCGGAGAGCGAAGTGAAGGTCGAGGTGAGTGTGGCGCCGGCCTGGCAGGCGACGTGCAGGCGGCGCGCATCGACAGCGGCGAGGAGAGCGACGAGGATGTCGACGACGAAGCTCGTCCCTTCCTCCGACGAGCTTGTCTTCGCAAGTCGGGCAAGCTCTTCCTCGAGAAGTGAGCTTCTTCTCTCCTCGGACCGTCTTCTCTTGTCAGATCCTATCCTCGTCCCTGGGAGTTCCCGGGCTTCGAACTCTCTCTTCCCCGAGAATGGGACTGGAGAAATGTGAACGGAGTCAACTATTGCTCGCCAACACGAAACCGTTCGCTTCTCTCTCTCTTTTCAACAAACAAAACGATTTAGAACACATTCCGGTGTACTGCGGCAGTTGCTGGGTCTTCGGCACGACGGGTCCCTCTCCCTCTTCATCTTGAGAATTTTTTAGGCGCCCTCAACGATCGCTTCAACGTCGCTCGCAAGAACCGCTGGCCGATGACGATGGTGTCCCCTCAGGTCGGTCCGCTTCTTGCCCCTTAACAAGAGTTGCCACCTCGACGTGAGACGTTCCTTTTCCTCTCTCTCTCTCAGAGGCGGCTCTTCGTCGAATCCGTCCTGTCACCTCTCATCCTCCATCAACTCGACAAGAGACAATTCGAAGAAGAAGAGAAGTCTTTGCAGGAGATCATCGACTGCAACGGGCGTGGCAATTGCCAGGGAGGAGAGGTGGGCGACGTCCTCTCCTACGCCAAGACTCACGGGCTCGTCGAGGAGGGCTGCAATGTCTATCGAGCCACCAATGGAGGTTTGTCCTTCCCCTCTTCTCAGTCTTCACTCTAGAATGCAATCCCTTCCATCGCTGTGGCACATGCTGGCCCGGCAACTGCTACGGTCTCAACAATTATACTCGCTACTACATCAAGGACTACGGACCTGTAAGACCTTTGCTTCGAGGAGAGGTTGCAGGTGTCTGGAAGGGAGGCGATCATGGCCGAGATCCACATGCGAGGACCCATCGCTTGCGCCATCGGAGCCACAGCCAAGTTCGAGTTCAACTACACGGGAGGAGTTTACTACGAGAAGAGCAATCTGACGGTGAGGGAAGAAGAAGAACGAAGACTCTTCTAGAGTAACCACATCGTCTCTCTGACAGGCTGGGGAGTGGACGAGAACGGAGTGGAACATTGGATCGTGAGGAACTCGTGGGGAGAAGCCTGGGTGAGTTCTCTCTTCTCTCTCTTGAGGCAGACAGGGAGAACGGGGCTGGTTCCGAGTCGTCACTTCCACTTTCAACAATGGCCAAGGCAACGACTACAACATGGGCATCGAGAGCGACTGCTACTACGCCGACGTCGATGTCTCGAACCTCGACTAGATCTCCTTCTTCCCTCAATGAAGTCTTCTTTGTCGAGATCTTGTATTCGTGTGGTTAGTGGCGGGCGCTCAGTCGCTGAGAGCGGCGGCCTCGTCCGTGGCGGGGCACGCCTCGAGCATCCAGCCGGCACGCGTCTTCGTTCCGTACTGAGAACTCTCTCTCTCTCTTCTCCTCTCACCTGAATGTTCTGAATCTCCTCGAGGATGCGCTTGAAGACGCGATGCTCGCTGCGCATCGTCGCCACTTTGATCTCGATCTCGCCGCCTGTCTCGAGGAAGACGATCCTCTCCACGGGCGTCACCACCGCCGCCGTGCCCGTGCCGAACACCTCGAAAAGCTGAGAGAACTCCCTCTCTTCTCGAGACTTACACGGCCTTCCTTGTTGGCAAGAATGAGTTGTTGCATTGTGGGATAGGCCTCGGTGACGCGGAACTCGTCCCATTCCCTCGCCAACTCGAGGACACTTCGACGTGTCACTCCCGGCAGCAGAAGCATCTCCGTCAACGGCGGCGTGATCAGTTCCAGTTCTGTCCTCTCTCTTCTTCTTCTCTTCCCTCACCTCCTTTGATGTTCTTCCAGAAGACGAAGACATTCATGGTTCCCACCTCGATGAGACGACGCTCGGGGCCGTAGAGCCAGAGCATCGCCTGGCAGTGGTGCTGCTTCTCCTCGTCCTTCTCCGCGATCGCCGCTGCGTAGTTGCTGCAAGGGGTTGAAGGAGAAGTAGAGAGAGACCATCCCATTTTGAAGGCGCCGACGCCTCCTTCCCAAGAACGGACCACCGAGGGGTCGGCGAGGAGGGAAATGGGCTGCGGCCCCGTTGTGAAATAGGCGCCCGTGGGACAAGCCGTCACCACGAGCTTCGCCTTCTTCGAGCGCACCACGCCAAGGTGCTCCTGTCATCGTCTTCTTCTTCTTTGAGGAGAGACCTCGGTGCCGAACATGTTGGGACGTATGTAGAGGGAGCCGAAGGGGACCTTCTCGGGATCGGGCACCCAACACTTGTCCACTCGCACCAATTCCACGATGAGCTTGAGCAGCTCTTCCGGATCAAAACTCTGTGGAGTTGAGAGGGAGAAGGCGGAGTTGCACCGGAAGACCGGCTCTCTTCGCCGAGCCGAGCATTCTCTCCATGTTGAGCTCCGGACGGAAGAGACGAATGCGGTCGTCGAAGCCGCGGAACGCCTTCATTCCCTCGAAGACGCAAGAGGCATAGTGCAGCGTCTGCTTCCAGCTCTTCTCGAGGAAGATAAAGTAGACCTTGCAGGCGGGATGAAGACTCAGATTGCCGAGAGGCTCGAGATGCGGCCTCGACCAGCCGGCCTCGTCCTCCCAGTCGATCTCGAGCATGTGGTCAGTGAAGGTGTAGCCGAACTTCAGCGGACCACTCGGCTTCTTCGCCCGCGTCGTCGCCGGGAACACTTGCAGGTCGCGCGCCTTCTCTCTCAGAAGAAGGAGAAGAGTCTTACTCGGAAGGTTTTCGAGTAGAGACGACGACCCGCCGTCCAGAAGACGACCGGCTGTCGAAGCAGCATGGCGAGGAAGGACACTCTCTTTATGCAGAAATCTTTATCCTAGAGGGAAAGGAAGAAATTATTGAAAGATTCAGTTGAAGGAATGCATCTGGAGCTTGAGACCATGACTGGTGCTCACATAGCGTCTCTGACCATCGGCGCGTTGAAGAAGGAAGAGATGAGGAGAGAGAAGAGTCGCCCCCAAAGCATGCATGTGCTCGTCGAAGTGGTTGACTCTTTCGAAGACCAAGGAGACCTCTCCCTCTTGATCAATCTCTTCAAACCAATCCCCCGACACTCGGAAATTGGTCAACTCGCGCTTCCCATCGAGCCATTCCTAGAAGAAAGGTGAAGAGGAGAAGGAATGTACCTGAAGGAAGATCTTCACCTCAGAAGAATTGAGATTCTTCAGATTTTCAATGACGAGATCCGAGGCGCGGAGTCTCAGCAAATCTCCTTCACTCATTCGTATAAATCGAGACACATTCAGCGACTTCGCCTTCGTGATCTAACACTTCTCAAATGTGGGATTCGAGATGGAGAAACCTGAGGAAATTGGAAGAAGGCGCTGTTGAAGTAGATACGTTCTCTTGGACGATAGGAGAAGGAGAAGTAGAAGTGTCGAGCTGAGACGAGAGGAATGAGACGATGAAGAGTTTCCACTTCAATCTCGGGGTCCAGGAACTCGACGCGTTGGAAGCGGACGGCGCTTTTCTTGACAATTTCCTGCTCGAAGAACTCGACGAAGGCCTCGTTGACGGCCAACTAAAAGAAGGTTTGCCTTGTCATTTCAAGAAGAAACCTCTGAGATGTGAAGACAGGCGACGTTGTGGTCGATGAGCTCGCGACGTAAATGTTTGAAGGCGGAGAGAATGCAGGAAGGAGTGTAGATGTAGAGACGGGAGAGGAACTCGCTCGTCTTCGACTCGAAGTGCAACTCGTCCTCCACAGCCCCTAACAAGATTCCTTGCAAAGAGAAGAGACTTACGAGCTTCCTTCAGCACTTGATGTTCCTTGGCGGTGGCGAGAGGATAGAAACGGAGCTCGCGCACCTTGCTCTTCTTGCCTTCCTTCCTCGCCTCTTTCGTCACGGTGATGGAGAAGCCATCGCTCGCATCAGGCCGCTCTCCTCGAACCACTCCGAAATGATCGGGGATCCCCGGCTTGAGAGGAGAGAAGACGACGTCCGCCTTCTTCCTCAGAAGCTTCTTCACATTCTTCGAGACAACCGAGCTGAGTTGGCGATTCGTGAAGAGGAGACAGGAGAGATCGACCCGAGTTAGTCCTGAGAAGACATTGAGGAGAAGCTCCGGCGTCAGGTCCGCTATCGACGTTGGGGGCATTGTCTCGGAAGGAGTAAGAAACGAGGTGAATTTATGTCAAGGACAAACAACTTTTGAAAGGAGTCTCGGCGCGAGAATTTCGTGGGCGAGAGAGGCTGAGGGCAGAGAGGCAGAGGAGGCCCTCCACCATTCCATCCACATTCAAAAACTGTGGGGAGACTTGTCTCGATGCGAGTCCCCACTGAGAAGCGTTGTTGGTTATTGCGAACCCTTGGAGGGCTAGCTTTGAGATGTTCTTTTTGTATAGGTTACGATGTCACAGACGGTCAGAGCCCCATTTCTTCATGAACACTTGTGTTGGGCACATCTCCTCTCGAAGAACGTCAATTCCTCGGTGTTCACAAGGTAATGAATGGTACGCGCCAACCTTTGAAGAAAGAGATACGAGGACATTAAAAGGTGAGGAAGAGTTTGCTTGTCGTTTGAAGCAGCCGACTGATTCCGAACTTCGTTTCATGCTCTCTGCTTTCGGGGAAAAACGTTTTTTTCTTTGAGACATTGGTTCATAGTGGATCAAGTGAAGGTGAGAGACATGATGTTTGTGTTGAAGATCTTCTCCGTCAGCGCGGGAACTGCCTCCACTGTGCTCTGGCTGTTGTAGTAACCTCTTGAGGTGACACGGTCTCCTGAGACTTCCTTGATGAAGGCGAGCAGAGCATCGTTGGACGAGACGAAGCTCAGATTGAGACTGTGGAAGTGGTCGAGATGAGGCACATGGAGAAGCGTCTCGGCGAGGAGATGACGAGCGAGTTGAGGCGAGTCGGCGAAGCAAGGAGACACCACGAGGTTCTCACCCGGGATCGAGCGGATAATGCAGAAACCTTCCACTTGGCCCTCCTCATTCACCGAGATCTTCGATTGTGTCTTCTCTCCGAGTCTTTACTCACTCTGCAGGTTGCATCCTCTCGGGTCGCCCACAGTTTGATCTGCTCCCTTCTGTCCACCTTCACAATGCTCTTATCGTAATCGGCCAACTTCGAGAGATCCACCTCTGAAGGAGTCTGCAAGCAAGTCCCCCAGACCTCTTCTCCTTTACCTTGAACTTGTTCTCAGAAGCGATTTCCTTCACTCTCTGCATGTTGAGATCGGAGGGCTTCATGGAGTATCGGAGGGCCGTCCAAGAGTGAAACTTGTCGAAGGCCTTCCTTGTTGCGTACTTCTCACTCATGGCCCCCACAGCCTTGAGAGTGCAGTTCTCTCCCTCGTGGCCACTCATCACCAAGTCGTAAAGACGGGCGCCCACACCGACGCCGCGGAAGTCGGGGTGCACGAAGAAACAAGTGAAATAGCCGATGGAGGGACTCCCCTCCACACTCTTCTGCCATGTGCAACTCGCCGTTCCAATCACCCGACCTGCACCTATTCTCCAAGAAGTCAATCATCTACCTTCTTTCTTGGCGATGGCGAATCGGAATTCTTCCCCGAATGCCTGGCGATGAATGCGGAGATCGCTCTTGCACAATGGCCACTTCTCGTGTTCGAAGATCTGCAAGATTCATTGAGAAGAAGAAGGAGAAGCACAAGATCGGCAGCCTCGTCGAAGTCCTTCTGGGTGGGGTCGAGGGAGTAGCTGATGGCGCCCATCGTGGGAGACAAGGGAAACGGGAGCTCTGGCAGACACTTTCTCTTCTCTCTCTGAGGGGCCGTCTCTCTGATAGCGTCTGTCAATGGTTTCCAACCACGTTGCTCTCTCCGAGTCCGCATTCTCTCTTCTTTATTTCTTCTAACAAGAAGTCTAAGTGAAGCTCAAGGACATGCTCGTAGTGCAGAAGGCTCTGTTGGTGCTGAGAGGGACGAGGTGATTCGTGCACTGCTTGTAGCATGGTCCACTTTGCTTGTTCTCCACTCGTCCATTCGAGATCTCTTCGAAGAAAGGAAGCAGCTCCATGTTCGTGGACACAAGATTGAAGAAGAGAGTGTCGAAGGTCTCCAGTTGGGGTACGGCGAGGAGAGTCGCCGCCATGAGACGACGAGCCACGTCGAGCGAGTCCGCGAAGCAAGGCGAGACTGTCACGTCTTGCTCGGGCACACGACGAATGATGCAGAAGCCGTCAACCTGACCATCCTTGTCGAGGGAGATCTGAGGATTGTGAGAAGGAGAAGTCTCTTACACGACACGTCGACTCCTCCCTCGTCGCCCAGAGTTTCATCTGTTCTCTTCTATCGACATTCACAATGCTCTTGTCATAATCCCCGAGTTGGTCGAGGTCTATTTGAGAGGGAGTCTGCAACCTTCATTCAACGCCCCTCCATTTGCTTCACCTTGAAGGCATTGCCTTGTGCGATTTCTTCCAATTTCTCCCTTGAGATATGAGAGGGTTGAAGAGCTTGGAGGACTAGGGTGAAGGGGAAGAACTTGTCGAAGCCCTTCCTCTCCGCGTACTTCTTACTCATGTCGCCGCCTGCAGACAGAGGAGGCTCAAGGAAGAAGAAGGAAGGAGACCGGCGTTGAGGGAGCAGTTCTCCCCGGGGCGCATGACGAGGCCGTAGAGGGAGTGGCCGATGCCGCGACCGCGATAATCGGGATGGACGAGGAAGCAGCTGAAGTAGCCGAGAGGGGGACTCCCTTCCACACTCTTCTGCCATGTGCAACTCGCACAGCCGACAACGAGTCCCTCTGCATCCAGATTGCCAGTGATGGACAGCAAGAAAAAGAACCTTCGGCCTTGGCGATCGCAAAAACGAAGTCGTCTCCGAAGGCCTGGCGATGAATGCGCAAATCGCTCTTACACAACGGCCACTTCTCCAACGAGAACACCTAAAGAGGTTTTTATAGAGAGGAAGAGAAGAGAACCAAGTCGACGGCCTCGTCGAACTCCGTCTCACTCGGGTTTGTCGAAAAGCTGATGCCGTTCATCGGGAGAGGAAGAAGACAAAGAAGCGATAGGAAGCCTCTCGTCCGACCTTTTTGAAGCGTCTCCCGGCGATTGTGCAATTGAGTGCAAGTCTTCCGAGAAGGATTCCATCCTCGACGACCTTGAGCGATCAATGAACTTGTAAGAGGAAAATGACTCTCCCTCCACAGACGGGCGTCCTTTCACGCATCGCCCTCCCCCTCGCCTTCTACTCTACCCTGACAATTCTTTTATTGAATTCGGGAACACGGACGAGAAGAGAAGAGAAGGAAGGAAAAAAGTTCCCACTTGGAGACTTCGTGCTGAACTGAGATTGTGAGAGCCCCGGGCGAGAAGGGGCAAGGCGCCAGGGAAAGGGCAAACTACGAGAAGGGAGTCTCCTTCACTCGAGCAACTTCTGACTCGTCGAAGGCTCGCCGCTCTGTCTCTCCTCTTTCCTTTGAGAACGGCGATGAAGGAAGAGGACAAGGGCGACAAGGAGCAAGGTGACAAGGACTGACGCCGCTCCCACGAGCAGGAACGGGCCCAGAGAGGCGACCAGCGCTGAACACTCTCTCCTTCTCTCTCTCAACCAACCATTCCGTCGTCTGTCGTAGAGGGCAACGGTGCCTTGGAAGCCGAGGTTGTCGGGATATTCCGAGTCAGAGGTGAAGCGAACTGTCAAATACTTGCCAGGTGAGTCGAAGCGACATTCTCCTTCTCCCGTGCAACTGCAAGCTCCTTCTTCTCTTTCGTCTATTCTCGTGTGTTTGTGAGGGGAAGAATGCTGCGCGTCTTCTCGGATCGACGCCTTTGTTAGAGGAAAGGGGAAGGGGGAAGGGGTGAGGGAGGAGGGTGAAGGGCGGCGTGCCAATCTGCTTCGGGGAGACGAGGCGAGTCCCAAAAATTGCCACGCCGGGGGCACGTCTTCGATTTCACGCCAAGACAAACAGAGGAGAAACATGGCTGCGTCGGACTGTCAACAGCCAGGCGCCTTCCTTCTTCTTCCCAGACCCCTTCCCCTTCGATCACCTCCCTCGCCCGCCTGACAGCTTGAAGGAACACTCGCCTACCTGTGAGAGAGGCTCGCGCCCTCCAACTCCTCGCTCGAGAGCACTTGGTTCTCATAGAACAAGATAAAGTCTCGGTCCTGTCGCAGGTCCAAATTATCAGCAAAGAAGAAGATGGTGGACTCGTTGCTCGCGGCCACCACTCGCCAGAGACAGTCCAGATTGGCGCAGTAAGGTCTGCAGGCAGACGACGGATTAGAGGGCGAACACAGACACACCTGGGGTATTCGGGGGAGGAGACGACGCGGAAGTCGTCCTCTCGCATCAGCATCACTATTCGATCCAGGCAGTTGCATCGTGCCTCCACTGAAAGGGCAAAGGGGAGTCTGAGGGGATGAAGACTGACCGTGATGGAGTCCAAGGAGGAAGGTGGCTAGAAGGACAAGGGGTAGAGGGGCCATCACTGGGAGGAGGAGGCAGGAGGGGCGGGCTCTGCCTGTGTCTGCCAAGTTCTCTCCAACTCGCGGTGACACGCGCCACACGAGAAAACCTCTGCCAAGATCGACTCGATAAGAACTCCTCGCGGAAGAGAAAAGCTTTATTCAAACACTGAGACCTGAGGATCCTCGTCGATGCTGAAGAGAACGCCCCCCCCCCCCGCCCCTGCACTCTGAGCACGCACACAAACAAGCAGAGAGTGGAATCACTATGAGAAGGTGGCGTTGAGGGTAATGGAACTGCCTCGGAACTGGATGCACAAGGGATCTTGGGAAGATCCCTCGACGAGACCCCCACGAGAGTTGAGCCAGCTGAGGAAGACGTTCTCGGTCCAGGAGACATGGCCGAGAAGAAGTACGCAGCGAGTCGAGAAGTGGGCATTCTGAAGGATTGAGGAAGATCCCCTGAAAGACCTCAAGGAAGCGACAGAATGCTGGAAGAGTGAAGGCGTTTCGCACGATGTCGATCCAGAAGGCTCGCAAACCGAGAGAGGAGTGAGACTTGGAGGCGAGAATCTGGAGAGTCTCGTCGTCGACGAGCACATTCTCCATCGTTCCACCAAGCAACCTCAAAGAAAATCTCTCGGGGACGAGTCTCTTACCTGAAGGAGTGCACCTGTCTCATGGCTTGCAGAAGGCCGTTCACATGATGAAGAGTGTTCGGGTCACATGTCAACGAATGACACGACGGAAGACGGCACAGCAACTCCGACATCGTCTCTTCCCTCTCAAGTTGAGTGAAGAAGCAGGAGAAGTGGGTGATGGATGAAAGCCACCAGTCAGGCAACAACGAGAGCTCCTTCAACTGGCAACCACGCAGCTGGAGATTCGAGATTCGAAGAGTCCGAAGGAAGGGCAGAATCTCCTCGACGAAGACCTCTATCTTGTTGTCTTTTAGGGAAAGCCGTCTACGTTGAGTGGAGAGAGCCGTGATGCTCAAGGCTTCGGTTGACACTCTTTCAAGAGAAGGTAGAATACGAAGGAAGACAGCTCTGATGAAAGAATTGGTTCGTGAGAGTTTCGAACATGCTCGGACATAGTGAATCTTCATGAAGATGTGCTCATACACTTCCAGAGGTAACGAGGATTCCATCGCCTCAACCTGCAACACATTTACATTCTCACCCCTGGGTAAGATCAAATGCCCATTTGACTCGCATACGGGTAGGAAGCACGCTAATTGTATGGTTGGTTGAGATGTTGTGTGGTAATATGTGCATTCCGACGAGAGTGGCATGTACGGGGGGCTATTATATTTGCAAGTAAACAACTTAAGGCAAGAACGGACTTCCTCGACGAATTCATTGGCGGCTTAGCCGAGGAGGTCGAGGCCGATCGGCAGCGAGCTGTGAGCAGAAGACAAGCGCACACCAAAGGCACCTACTCTCTCTCTCTTCCTATACTTTGGGAAGTGGGCAAAGAATAGAGAGCTTCAAGCATACAAGGATCGAAAAAAGAGGAAAGATTCAAAAGAAAACTGAACGGATATGAATGTGCGTCAACAGAAACTGCAAGGCACCGCGTTCAACTAGCGCGGTTGACGTGTTTCGTCACAAATTCTCTTCGCGCGCAGTCTTCCAAATTTGTAATTACGTGCTTGTTCTGACAACTTTTTGTTGAATACTTGCTTCGCTAACCACATACTCTGGGACCGGGCTTTTGTGGCAAGCAAGACATAGTGAATCATAGCCCGTGCTAGAGCGCGTGTATGGATGTTGTTGAAACGTAGCTAAGAGATTGTCTCGAACATTTTCGAAGTAATTAGCTCACCTGGTTTTGCTTTTCAGGACGACGGGTAATGGCCGCAAGGGTTCAAAATGGAAGCGGAGATTCCACGCCGCACTTTGGCATCTCGCAGCCAATTTCAACTGCTTATCCTGAGGAACGCGACTTGAGACTCACACGAGAGGTGCGAAATGTCTTGCATCTTTCTTACAACCCATGTTTAGCTGGAAGCTAGCCTTCGCGGATTGAACGCCTTTGAATCAGAAGATGAACTTGAAGACCGCATAGATGTAAGTTGATTGATTTTAGGGATCTTGACGTTCTAATGTTGTTTTTGTTTCCATGTGCAATCTCTGCTTTCAGGTTCTTCGAAAAATCAATTCGATGGTAAAGCTTTGGGTACAACGAGTCTCCGAAACAAAGGTTGGATTAATGTTTCTCTTCGGATGAATGTGTTCTTGCAGATGCCTCCTGAGGCATGCGAAAACGTTGGTGGAAAATTGTTTACGTTTGGCTCGTACCGACTTGGTGTTCACACTCGAGGTTCCACCTTTTTTTGTGGAATAACTGTCGTTTAGGCGCTGATATTGACTCGTTATGCGTGGTTCCTCGTCATGTTGATCGCTCGGATTTCTTCACTTCTTTCTATGAGATGCTCAATGAGGTGTGCTATGCCTCAACTTCAACTACTTATCGTTTTTTTTAGGATCCGAATGTCAGCGATTTGCATGCCGTACAAGATGCCTATGTTCCAGTTATAAAACTGAAGTACCGTCATATTGAGCTGGATATTCTCTTCGCGAGACTGGCACTGAAGGAAGTTCCGGACAGTTTGACTCTTCACGACGATATGCTGCTAAGAAATCTTGATCAGCAGAGTGTTCGCTCTCTGAACGGTAAGTTATCGCTAAGATCTTGAATTCGTCAGGTTGTCGCGTAGCAAACGAAATCCTTCGTTTGATTCCCAATCAAGAAGCCTTCACTCTAACACTCCGTGCAATTAAGTTGTGGGCAAAGAGTCGTGGAGTTTATTCCAACGTTCTTGGCTTTCTTGGCGGTGTTTCTTGGGCCATTTTGGTTGCACGCACTTGCCAGTTGTATCCGAACGCTGCACCAGCCAAACTTCTCAACAAATTCTTTCTCATATTCTCGAGCTGGTAAGTTTCTTTTTTTTTTGCGACAAACAGCTTGTTTTAGGGAATGGCCACATCCTGTCTTGTTGAAGGACACGGAAGCTTGTGCTCGTCCTGATATTCCGAATCTACTGGAGATCGTCTGGGATCCGCGAATTCGTTCAACGGACAGGTTTTTCTAGCGGTCGTTCTTCAAAATGTTCATTTTCTAGATATCATTTGATGCCAATAATTACGCCTGCTTTTCCTGAGCAGAATTCCACGTTCAATGTCACCGTTTCGACGCGTCACGTCATGATGCAGGAGTTCAAAGAAGGTTCTTGGACCTGATCACCATTGAGCTTTTCTCATTTAGGCTTGGAGCTAACTGGCCTGATTCTCGAAGGAAAGGCTAAGTGGGACGTTCTCTTCGAGGAAGTCAATTTCTTCTGGCGTTACAAACACTTCCTAGGTTTGCTTTTGTAACTATTTTCAAAAATGTGCTAGGTATTTTGCGTCAATTACTATTAGTTAGTAATTTACTAATCCTCTTTTTTCCAGCCCTTGTGTGCGCGGCAAAAAGTCAAGAGCATCATTTGCGATGGAACGGTCTTGTGGAATCGAAGATTCGGCACATGGTTGGGCATCTCGAAAGAAATCCATCAATCAATGTCGCGCACATCAACTCAAAGCAGTACAAGCCCCTCGAGCCTCTTCCTATTGAAGTCGGATATGAGTATGGCGTATTCTTTCCATTCCCATATTCTTCTTGCAGAAATCCTGTGTGCACGGTTTGGTTTATCGGCTTGGAATTGAACAAGCAACTGAACAAGAAAATCGATGTAACGGATGAGCTGCGAAACTTCAATGATCTCGTGCATCGTACGGCAGCTTTGAACGGAAGCTATGATGAAGGCATGCAGGTAAAACGAGTTTTGGCGTTCCCGTTAACATAACGCACTAAAAACAATTTCTAAAATTTAATGTTTTCAGGTGTGTCAGGCATATGTGAAGAGAAGTGAACTACACCACTGGCTTCCCAAAGCTGATCTCACTCGTGGAAGAAAGCGAGTTTCACCAAAAACAGCGAGTGTCGTTGACTCGCCGGTGCCGCGCACACCGCCAGTCGTGAAGACGGAGACCACTCCACTAGGAGTAAGTTTGTTATTGACTTTCATGAGCTTTGTGCAGGCTCGAATGGCGGCATCTTCATCATCGGAGTCTCTGATCAGTGAATGCTTGAAGGATGATACAATGGACTCGGTGGTAAGCTTGCTTATAATGTTGCATCTCTCCATTGCTTTAGCCGTCGGTTGTCGATTCGGAAGAGTCACTGCGACCTTTCGCGTCTCCGCTTGCTGTCTACAGTGGACCAAGACCAGCGGTGCGTCTTCTTCACAGCGTCAGTACGCCAAATCTCGATCGTGAGTTGAAAAGTGTTCTGCTCAATTTTGTTAAAATTCTAGCTGCGGAGCATCTCCTGGAACAATTGCCACTCGATCATCCCGCTTCTCGCATTATCTCAAGAAATTCGTACGTTATTTGTATTGAAAGACTGCTGGTTCAGAGCGTCCCTGGATTCGGAGACTGAAGATTCGAACGGCGGCAGGAAGAGGCCGAGAAGCGACGAGGAACATGATTTGGCTCCAGCGCCAAAGCGACCGAGTGAGCTTCAGTCTCAGGTGTGTCATTTTGATGACGAACCTTACACTAGTTTGGATAAAGATTGACTTTAATCTTGCAGCAGCTGATGAATGAGGCTGTGGGTTGAGATATTTCGCCCATCTCAGTCAGAACATCCTCACAACAGATCTTGTTGGTAGCACTCAGCTGAGCTATTTCTTTTTCTTTTATCATTTTATTTCCCATTTGTAAATATATTAATTAGCTTGAAAGAAAACCCATAAAAAGCTCAAAATTTGGAAAAAGATGCATTGTGATTATGATTTATGGTCGCAGTCTTGTTTCTCTGCACAGTTAGTGAAACACGTTTCATCATTTGTCTTCCCTACTAATGATTGAATCATCACTCACGGTGTTGTATATGTGGGAGGAGTATGAGATCTGTATAGAGACTAGCCCATGTCGGTGTATGTGCGTGATGATGACTTTTGCTGAAGGTTCATGCTCCAATCTTCTTCAATTCGTTAAGAAAGCGGTTTTTCATTGCAGTGGTTGAGGCTCTGTCTCACTAGTTTTTGTTTCCCTTTCTTCATTGCGTTATTCATTGTTGCGATCCAAAGTGTCGAAGACTTTGACTAGGATTTACACACTCTTGTCTCTGTATCGTTTCTTCAGAACCACTTTGAAACAAATAAATTCATTCCAATGAAAGGTCCTCAGACTGTCCCACTGCGTAACAGGCGACAAGATTTATTGAAGTGGTGAGATGACAGTTAAAGCACAGGGAACAACCCGACAAGGGACTTGGCGAGGGACACGCACACTCAGATTCTTTTGGAATTCAAAGGATGAGAAATACTATGAGATTGCTAAAATGAAACATGAGATCCTTGCTGGTGGTTGCTGAGGAGGAATTCGATTACTGTAGATAAGGAAGGAGTTGCTGGCTCACACTCTGCAGAAGCTCCTTCTCAAGTCGAGGCTTCCGATCCGTCCTCGGTAAATCGGGGAGAAGGTCGAGGGAGGCGGGTACAGCAAGCAGCTCGGGTTCCTCCAAGTCTCTTTTGTCGATGTCGACGTCATCAAAAGGGACGTCCGCGATTTCGAAGGGCACCTGCAAGACGTCACGAGGCTCCTTTCCCATCAAGAAGCGTCACTAGAGCACAGCTGCCTTTCCAAAGAAGCGTGCGAGATCGCATCACCGAGCCCTAAATGGAGGCGCAAGGTGAGACTCGCGGGAACTTCGAGAAACGCCGAGTGGTTCGATGGAGGGATGGGGAGAAGGGAAGGAAAGGGCGCCTCGGACATCTCCCCCCCCCCCCCCCCGCCCTCGTGTTTTTCTCGACTCCCAGAAAGGGAAACATCGTCATGCCACGCAGAAGAAATTGGTTTGCTTGGCAGAGGAGAAGAAGAAGAAAAACTGACCTCGGATCGCTGGACGAGAGGGAGGCTGAAGACGGTGAGGGAGGCGGAGCAGAGCAAGAAGACGGCCAACGTCTCGGCTAGCATGTCGACCGAAGTAATGCAGGGAGGGAGGGACCTCGAGACTCGAGGGGACATCGCCCCGCCCCTTCTTGTTTTGGCTGTGACGTGGAGTTGCCATTCCGGGCTCGCTGCGGGGGAGCCGCGCACTCTCACTTCCCTGCTGCAGGACACTCACGCCGCGTCTCGGAGCTGCCATCGGGTCGCCGGCGGGGAGGGACGCCTGCTCCGACGAATGAGAATGATCTTGAAATAGAAAAGGAGACCGAGAATAGCCAGAGACGCTTCTTCTTCTTCTCCTTCGTTCCTCTCGACGAAAGCAAGACGAAATGAAGTTGGAAGGGGAGAAAGAGTCCGAGAATATCTCTTCTCTCTTTATTCAGTCGAAGTGTTTTTGAGTGCGTGCAAACGGACGCTTGAAGGGGTAAAGATGACCGAGACTCACGAGGCGCCCAGAAGGAAGGCGACGCAAATAATTCTCGCTTGATTATGTTTCGAGCATTTCGCAAACTGCGGAGGCGAGGCTGGGGGCGAATGACGGAAATGCCAGCGAGTCGCGGATTAGGGGAGTCTGGGGAGGCCGTCTTCCACTCCTCCATCCCAAATGGCAGCTGCTAATTTGGAGAACAAAGAGAAGAAAAGTAGAGAGAACTGGACATCGAGCTCTCAACCTTTCCACTTGGACTTTCCGCCTCGAGGAATCTCGCAGATGTTTTGTCGCCGTGACGCGTGAGGCCGATGTGAAGAAGGATAAGCAGAGGCGGGTAGCGGAGACGTCTCTCGCCGGCCTGCACAGTGCTCGCCTCGTCGCCTCCTCGGCGAGCCTTCAAATTTCGGCGCGAACCGGGCGTCCTTCGGCCGTCTCTCTTGGCTGCGAATGGATCCTCCTCGAGCGGCTGCGGCCTTCTCAGCCGCAAGAACACCTGACAAACGGTGTTCCTTCCTCCTCTCTCCCATCTCCTCTTCTCCTCCAGCCTCCAAGAGCAGTCCACTCCGTGTTTGAACGATTGCTCACCTTGCCTCTTTGCCTTGACTCAGAGCGTGTCCGGGGCAGGGAGATCTCGAAGGAGCGCCGTGTCGCGTCTCCTTCTTCTTCTCCTTCTTCTTCTAGATGGCGGTCGCCGATCGGCAATCTTGCCGGCGGCAGCAATCGATTCCTCTCTCGCACATCGGCACATGCGCCTCGACTTTCGCACAGTGCTTCCTTCTCTCCTCTAAGGACACACGCCTCTTGCCGGCCTCTTCCGATCGCCTTCTTACACGGCGTCGTCCTCTTATCAGCGGCTTCCGGGTCCCAGCCCCCTTCAGATCAATTTCGGTGTCCTTCAGGCGAGGGACGAAAACGAGGAAGAAGAAGAGCAAAGGACGAGCGGGCCGAGGTCGAGGGGCGATCTGAATCAGCGCCTGTCGCGGCGTCCCTTTCTCTCATTCTCACTTCTGTCTCTTCTTGTTCAAGGCGTCCCACAATCATTTCTTCCAAATGATTGTTGTATACCTGGCAGTCTCTTTTCTCGGACGTTTCAAGCCTCCTTGATAGTGCCGATTTCATAGCGAATGACGCTACAGAGGATTACGGTGGCTTTTCGCGCGAAAAGATTTTTGGCGCAGCGCTCGCGTTCGAAACCGTTGAGTCTCGCGTTTGTGTTGTGCTAGGCGGTTTTGTTTTCGCGGTTCGCGGGATGGCAGCAGCCAGTTGCATCGGCGCGAAGCGCTGCTTCGGGCGGGCGCCCAGGTGCCGCGCCTTTGTCCGCATTTATGGGTCTTCTGATTGCAGTTTCGACGATACGAGTACGCACAGCTCGCCGCTTAATGCTAGCCTGAAGGTGTTGGTAATGCGAGGTGCGGACGATATCGTCTCGCTCAAGCTCGTGTCCATGGGGCATCAATCCAACAGCAGCTCGTCCTTGGGCGGACCAACCAGCCCAATCTTGCTCAAGAATGTAAGCAACTCGTATTATTTCTCCACAACGTTCTTGTTCAGGTCCGAAGTGCGACATTTGTGATGGATGTGGCGTGCACGCTTGACGGTGAAGGCCAAGGAGCTGCGGGCACCACACAGGTCAAACTTCAGGGCGTTCCCATGTAAGTTTCATGTTGTTGGCGCATCTTGGACGCTCCAGGTTTCTTGTGAATGCATTCGAATTCCTCGAAGCGGACGACCGCCTTGACACTGAGGGCATCTTCCGCAAGGAAGGCAACAAGAACCGCACCAAGGAAATCACCAATGAGTGCTATTATGGCATCACGGCATTGCCGGTCTCGCTCACGCCTCACGATGTCTGCTCGGCCATTAAAACCTTTCTTCGTCGCCTGAAGAAGCCGCTCTTCCAGACAGAGAGCTTTCAAGGGAGAATTCTTGAACTCGCAAAGAATCATCCTGAGCCCATGAAAGTACCATCAAAAACGGTGGGCCTTTTTGACGTTTATTATGTGGTTCTAGGTACGTCATTTGTTCACGACCAACAGAGTGCATCCATTTCGTGCTCTGGACGCGGAACATCTGGGAACATTGTGCTACCTCATGCTTCATCTTCGAATGGTTGATTCATCTTTTTTTTTCGCTGACTGTTCTTCAGGTGGCCCGGCGAAGCACGGCTAACCAAATGAACACCTCCAATTTGGCAACTGTTATAGCTCCCGCAATATTTCGCGATTTCAATGACAATGGCAAACGGAAGCATAATTTCAGAGGATCTCAGGTACTTGTCTTCTTCCACATGGGAAAACCATTTGAACTTGTCACACTCCTCCGCATAAATGGACGATTATGTTTCAGGAAGACTTGCTGGCGAAGAGGTCGCACGCGGATGTGCAAATCCACGCGACAATGATTCTCATTGAGCACGCTTCCTCCATCGGGCTGTCGAATGACCCGTACCTAACGAGTCTGCCTGGTGTCGCAGGCCGAAGCAGCTCCGTTTCGTCGAGGCTTGCGTTCCGTATTTATCAAATGCTTTTAGCAGTCGGATACGCGAACCGGAATTCACAGTTTTCGATGGAGCCCCAGGCGGAGTACAGAAGAAACTGAGCAAGCGAGGCTCTATCAAAGAACCTTACGTTGAGGAAAGAGTGGTTCGTGAATCTTCCAGCATTTACCCTGTGGTTATTAGAAGCGTCGTTCTTCGTCAGCAATGCGCACCGTTGGCGATTTCTTGACGCATCGGATCTTTGGACGTTCGGGTGATGCTTCGCCAGGTCCATCACGGCGTCGTCAGAGCGAGGACTTCGGCATCAGAGCTCCAATGGGAGAGCAGAAGCAGAAGATAGAACTTCAGTTCGCAGACTCGCCCGAATCACCGGAGCGGACGCCTCGTGTTCCTTCTACGGAACGAACTCCGACCAACTCAGTTTGTGTTGCTCTTCTTCTCATTTGAATGTTTAGCGCGTAATGGGTGAGCCTAGTTCCTCCACGCGCCTTTCCCGGATCCAACAACCAAGGAAAGCAACAACTCGACATCCAACTCCAGGACGAGGCGTTAAACATCTGCTCTTTTCAACACCACACGACAATCCTAAGCCCAGTTCTCTCGACTTCGACAAGGGTCGTCCCCGCTTGCCATCAGAAACGCCGAAGCAGTTCGATGAAGTGTAAGTTATCAGTTCTCCGCTGAGATTAACTCATTTAGACCTTTGGATGGGAAATCAGAAGTTGAGACGCTTCAGCCACTTCCAAGGAAGGACAGCGGTCGTAAGAGTAATCGACTGGAAGCGCAAGAGGTGTGTCAATCTTGGCATGCAATGCTTCCGTTTGCTCTAGACGCGGAAGATCGTAGAGGTTCAACGAGGTGAACGTCGCTGGAAGTCGAATCCGACCGGCACTGACGCTACTCTGGGACCACTTGTTGTGGCCAGAAAGCCGGCGGCTGCTCTACAAAGAAATCGACGCAATACGTACGATCACGAGCGTCCGCCGCTCCGACGACGGCAGACTTGGGAGTATTCGAAGAAGAGAAGGAGCCGCTGCGAAGAAGTGGGTGGCAGCGACATCGAAAATTCTCCAAATGAGTTGCTCGACGACCCCCACAATATTCTGGCCAAGGTTGATTGACAATGCTTTCGTTCAAGCTTTAGAGAGGCGAAATATCTCGACAGCGTCGAGAGAAGCGAAAGAAGAGTTCGGTTGAGGCGACAACGACTTTCGATACTCCTCCCAACTCAGACGGCACTCCAACGGCTCCACTTGACTCTTCTTTCAAGGAGATTCACGAGAAGATCGAGGAACTTCTTCCCTCCGACGTGAGCAGAACGCCGAGTACTCCAGATCGCAGCTCGCGTTCTCAAGTCCTCCTTCGCTCACCCAAAGGTAGTGAGTGATATGCGTTGTTCTGACTGTTTCGAATTTAGACGCCAATTCAAGTTCTTCTGTTGCATCGCCGCGCAAAACTTCCGGTAGCATGACGCCTAAGAAAAGTGACACGCCCACTTTTGCCAAGTGAGGGCCTATCTTTGAATCAAGTAAGCATGTTCAGACCAGCTCTTCCATCGAAGTGTTTGACTGTCCCACCGGCAATACATGGGCGAGGTTCATCCGAAGGACAGCTGCGAAAGGGGGCGCCGATTGGTCTTTCTGGGCGTCAGACCTCGCTGCCCGATGATGACTTCTCCTCGTCTGATGAACTGCGCATGAAAATACGCGAATCACAGAATTCTGAGGTTTGTTTTATGTGTTTTTTTTTACTCTGTTTAGCAACTATCACCAGCGAAAGCCGTGGCTAAAGGAGTGCACCGAGAGTCAATCGCCATCGTGCAAAGTCAGAAGCTCGTAAGCCAACGTCGCGCCTACTTCTCAAAGTTGGAAACAATCCCTGCTGAACGAGTAAGAAAGCTTGCTTTTCGCCCGCAACCACACTGCAGACCTCGATGGGTATGACGGGTCGCGGCAGTCGAATGTCGCTCGGCTCCACTTCGGGCGATGAGGCGACGAAGCCTTCGGGTCCGCCCGTGTCTCGCGGTCTCGTCGCACCAACAACGCGTCGACTGAGTTCGCAGCAATCAAGTCCCTTGCCGGTGAGGGCGCCGAGTCCCCGGCCTTCGTAGACTCTAGAGATGCTTAGGACAGATACTCGGGTCGCTATTGATTCTCCGATTTCTGTATCATGTGAAATTGTCTTGCACTGCAATATTGTACAAAACTCAGGGTAGTAGACTGGTTTGTCTCAGACTACACACTTCTCATCACAAATAGATTTCATTGTTCCGTTCTCGAACATGAAAACAACATTTCAAAGTTGACCACAGTCGGAGATGCGAACCTCCTTCTTTGTGCGACCTTTCTGCACACCGTTGCCCTCGAGCACGCCCAGTGATTCCAACTCGGCAAGAACGCGCTCTCCTTCAACGAGATGTCCAAAGGCGACGTGGTACTCATCCATCCTGAACATCGTCAACACCCACACAGTCTCACCAGCGACAGTCGTCGAAGGTGACGAAGAAGCGCGACGAGTTGGTATTAGGCCAGCCATAGTTGTCCATCGAGAGGACTCCTCGCTGCGAGTGGGAGAGAGTGAAGTTCTCGTCGTCGAAGTATTTCACTCCGAAAGTGCTCCGCCCTCCCGTCCGCTCACGACCATCCGTCTCGAAGTCGCCACTCTGTCTCTCTCCTAGAAGCTGAAGAGACTCACGCAGGCGCAGAAGCCGGGGATGACTCGGAAGAAATGGCATCCTTTGTAGCCGAAGCCCTTCTCTCCCGTGCACAACACGCGGAAGTTCTCGCTCGTCTTCGGACACATGTCGGCGCGAAGCTGCGAGTCTCTGAGCAGAGAAGCACGAACCTCGAAGACAAGACGCCCGAGGGAGACGCCGTTGGCGGAGAGCTGCAGGAAGACGCGCGGATTGTCCATTCGACTGACGAAATGAGCCTCACTTTGGACGAGTGGCTGCCAGTGGACACCGCCTTTGAAGGCCCGTCAACGAGACCGCCTCGTCTCCTCTAGGACGAGGCGACGAAGAGAAATGCTCACGCACCCCCCCCCCCCCCCCCTCTCAACTTGCGTAAACGACCAGTCATCCGAAGAGATATTCACCTCGATCCTCCATCGCCGTTTCTCATCTTCGAGCATCACGTCACAAAGACGAAACGGACGAGCGAGGGAGGAAGGCGCCACCTCTGGAAGCCAATTCAACCTCCGCTCCTTCTTCTTCTTTGAAACTCGACGTGCCTCTGAGGACAAGGCGCGACTCTGTTTCAGGGAAGGAGTCTCCACTCGCACACTGAGCTTTCTTCTCCTCTTCTGCCTCGTCGAATACGGTGGAGACCCCTGGAGGAGGGGCGGGTCTCGACACGTCTCGAGCCGCGGTTACGGTGGTCTGCTGAGTCCGGATAAAAGCAGGCGGAGTCGACGGCGACGGCCACATTTGGACGAGATGCGGTGCGTTCTCGCCGTCGTGCTCCTGCTCGTCGCCTTGGCCTTCCTCGCCGACGCGCGGCCAGAGGGGCAACTGGACTCGGCGAGACTCCGTGAGTCCTCTTCCTCTCCTTTATTCATCCTTTCCTCTCCCTCGTCACTCCTCATCCCGCAGTCTCTCGCAGTCCTGATTCCTCCGACCCACACGCCACTCTCGTCTCACCTGGGACTCCTTACCCCCTCCCTTCATGTCGCCGTGCTTTCGTCATATCACGCGAGTCCTTCGTCGTCTGAAGAAGCAGAGAAGTGAGAGAGAGAGTCTGCAGACTTGGAGGTTGTGGTGGGGTGAGGGAAGGCGATGCTGGGAGGATGGAAGCGTTGCCTGCAGGGGCAGAGTGAGGCCTCGAAGAGTCTCGCATCGCTGACCGTGAAGAGTGTCGTGTGTTTGTGAGAGTCGTCTCATCTCTGATGGACACTCGACTCGTCCCTCGCCCTCCTTTGTGCACATCTTTGTGCCACTGACGTCGGTCCTCCAGGAGATCCTCCATTCAACTCCATCCCTCTCCCTCTCCCTCTTCCCTCCTCCCTCTTCTCCTCCTTCTCCCCGCTTCTGCTTCAGCGATGCGGCTCCATTCACGGCGGACTTCTTTCCACACGCACACCAACAAGACAGACAATCTAAAGTTGGAGAAGGGAAGGGGACGAAGATCTCGTGGAGTTCTTCTTCAACATAAAGAAGGAATGTTTTCAGTGAAGTTGCTCGAGACGATGTACGATGAAGGTCCCTTCGTGTCCTTCGTCGACGACCACGGGTGAGTCCCTTCGCCGCTTTCTTCTTCCTCCCCCTTCTGCCTCTTTCTACTTCCCTAAGAGATTCACCTCTATTTTGTGAAGCATCGCTTCAAACGGAATCTGTCTTCTTTCTTCTTTCCCTTCTCTTTTCCCTCACCTTCCACTCCTTAACTTGCAGCTCGAGCAAACGCGGCCTCGGTCCTCGACCGCTCCGCTTCGGCTGAAGAAGCTCGTGAAGGTGCTCTCCTCCCCCGGCAGAAGACTCGCGTCCCCTCCCTCTCCTCCTTTCTGTCCCTCTCAGTGCTGCAGATAAATTGTTGATAAACGCCTTCCGTGCCTCCCTCTCCCTCCTACGGTAGAGACGAGACGAGAGGGGCGGGGCCTCGTCCGCATCGCATCGCTCCTCCACGCATCGTTACTCCACGAGATGTCATGCTCTTGACCGGCCTCCTGCTCCTCCTCCTCACCTCGGTGGCCGCCTCTCCCACACGTAAGTCTCCCTTCCCTCTCCCTCCTTCTACTTCCTTTCTGAGTCCTTCAAGGTGTCTTTGATTCGTTTTTGGGATAGAGAAGAAGAACTGGCGACATCATCGAGAAGGCAAGAGGGGGATTGACGGGAGATTTCTCTGGCGCCTCCTTAAGACCACGTTTCCTCTCTTCTTTATGAGAAGCACACCGGGCAGAGGAGACTAGTGGGGTCCTCTCCTCTTGAACATTCGACGGCGCTGGCATTTCGGGGCAGATTTCGTGATGGAACCCGAGACCCGGTGTGGCAATTGACTATGCGATGAAGGAGGAGAAGACGTCTTCGTCCCTCGGGACATGCCGTCCTCCTCCCACTCCCCCTCTACTTGCCTGATGTCACTTTGGGACCTCTTCCATCAACAGTGCATAGGAGTGTTTTTCTGCAGGCGACTGGCTGCTCCGCGAAGCCCCTGAAGAGACGGCCCTCGACCTCTTCGTCAGACAACTCAGAGAAGACGACGTTGAGACAGCCACCAAGTAGGTCTTCTTCTTCTTTCTTCTTCCTCTTCTTTGTGTCGACCCCGACCCGTGACGTCTGTTTTCCTCTCGGCCTTCGTCCCTCGTCGCCGCCCCCTCGCGGGCTCTGATTGAGCTGAGTTGAGCCTTCTTGTTGCAGACACGAGAAGCCGCGGCCACTGCGCTTCGGCTGAGACTCGTGGTGGTGGCGCGATCGGCTGTGGCCGTCGTCCTCGCCCTCCTCCATCCCCTCTCCCTTCATAGATGCAATAAAGACGCGGCCAGTTTCCGACAACTTTATTCCCCTTGAGGGAGAGAGAGAGAGAGAGTGATCAGTGGTAGGGTGAGTAGCCATAGAGCGAGTGCTCTCCTCCGTGGTGGTCGTGTCCCTGTCCTCCATAGTGGAAGGCGTCTCCCGAGTGACCGCCGTACTTCCCGTAGCCGGCCACGTCGTAGAGACTTCCCTGGCCGTGACGAGATCCTTCCGACCGGTCGTACGCCTTCTTCGAATTGTCATAGGAGGAGCCGGCGAGGTTGTGTCCCTTGTGGTAGCCGTCGCCATCGGCGCCCTTCGAGTACGCCTTCTTCTCTTGTTCTTGGTCATAGCCTGAAGAGGCTCGTCGCTCAAATAATGAAGGACTTGCCTTCAGAGCCATAGTAGCCTCTCTGGTAATGTCCATCGGGACCCGAACCTGCCGAGAAGTAGGAGAACTTCTTCGCTCCCTCGGAGTCTGCCACCTTTCTTCATGTTTCAAGTACTCACCGTGATTGGCGTGCAACCCTCTCTCGTAGGCGGCGTCTTTGTGTCCGTGAGCAGCGCCGGCGGAGTAGTAGTCTCGACCATCAGCATAGCCTTGCGCGGCGTTGGCATCCGAGTAGTGAGCATGCTGTCCGTCTTGATGTCCGTAGTGACGACCATCCCAATGGCCGTCTTGTCCGTGGTGGCCGTCGCCGAAATGGCCGAAGGAGTGGCCCTGCAAGGTCTCTTCTTCTCTTCAAGAGACTCTAATGAGAGAGCACACTTCACGGAGACATCTCGTGGACAATCTTTCATCTCTCGTCACTCACATCTCCTCCGTGGTGGCCGTCGTGCGAGGAGAAGAAGGGCGGCTGGTAGAAGGCGGCGACTGCCGAGGCAGAGACCAACAAGAGAAGCGACGTTCTCATGAGGGAGGAAGGGGAAGGGCGGCTGTCTCTCCTTCCCCTCGCACGCTTATATTCCACCGAAAGGAGGTCACTCGCTTGCACGAGCGCCGCGCATCAAAAAGCTTCCCCGGCCGGTCCGAGGGGAAGACGTCTCCCTCCCTCTCCTCGTCGTAGGAAGCATTATTCGGGGTGTTCGAGTCAGAGCTCAACCAACAACTTGATGTTTTGATGAGATCCCGCCGTCATTCAATCTGTGCTCCGTTTGATGAACTCAGTCCTTGCACGTCATCTCTAATGCTACTTCATTCTAACACGCTATTCCATGTAATCAAAGGGGGTTTAGTTCATAAAAAGGAAAACAAATCAAAGACTACAACAGATCGTCAGTGGGAGGAGTGACGACTTCTTTCATTGACTAAGAGCAGCAAAGAGCAGTAAAAGCATTTCGAGATGCACATCCTCTAAGAGAAGATCAGACCGAGGTTGAGTCTATGAGAGACGTGTGCACAGCACTCATTACTAATCCTATACATCATATGTTACAAAGTAGATAGAGAGACTGAGTATTCTGTACACTTTCTTTACATTTGGGAGAGGGGAGAGACGAGAGGAGAGATGCACCCGGCATTGCTAAAATGTGACCACTTGGGACAAAATACTTCGTTCCTATCACGAAAGCAGCACTCCTAGAGGCCAAATTAGTGGACAAGACCGTAATGGAGACACCTGACAACCTAAAGTCTTAGACCTGCAGCTCCTCAATTTCGAGCACTTCGCCCGTTGCTTTGGTTTTGCCTTGAAGAAAGATCATTCGAGTGCCCTCTCGCAGAAACTCCGGATGACTGTAGAACTCGAGTTGCACTGTGGACCACTCGTTGACGGGCATCGACGGACTTCCGAGGATGTCGATGACGGACGCCGTCTGGCACACTGCGCCGATGTATACTGCAACAAGGAAGATGAGAGACTTGCAGAAGATAGACCTGTGGCTTGGAAGCCTTTGCAGATTTCCTCGGTGATGTGATGGAGCAAGAAGAGACGGACGACGAATCGACGGCAGCAGCGCACGCGTGTCGTCGAGCCAAAAAGCACCATTCCCTGAAAAAGACGTCAGAGCATGAAGCGTGGCCTACTCGTCGCAGCGTGAGGCCTCCAACACCCGAGAGAGCCACACTAACGGATTCCCCCGAGCTGACGGCCTTCACCGGCTGTCGGCTTCGTCGAAGCGACTCCACACGACTCTCCACGAAGTGACCAGTCTTTGTAGGACCAATCTTGATAGTTTGGCCTTCAACTAGACCTCCATCCGAAAGAACTCCGCACACAACTGTCCCAACCTGAAATGAGATAGGATTGCGTCAAAGAAAGCTGTCGTACGTGAGGAACATTGAAGATTTCGTCGATGTGCAAGATTGTCTCGGTTCCCCGCTTCGCCGTTCCCTTCCCACAACCACCAGCAGCAGGAACTTCTCCGAGGAAGATACGAAGGAGACGAAGCTTCTCCCCGGTCACGCAAGACACGGCGAAGACGGGAACCGGTGCGTCAGGTGATGAGAATTCCGAAGCAGCCCTCAAACGAGATCGCATGCTCGAGGACAAGAAAACAAACTTGGCTGCATCTCGTCGTGTCTTCACTCGTCGAATTCCACCCGCAAAGCCGGCCCGTCGAAGCAAGAGTTGCACGGCGGCAAGGACACGGTCGCGTTGCGCCTTGTCCACGAGATCCGTCTTCGTGAGGACAACGAAGGGTGGAATGCCGAGAGCGAGAATAAGTCCCAGATGTTCTCGAGTGATCGGCGTCGGGCCTTTCTCCGCGCTTACCACCAGGCCTGAAACGTGTCTCTTCACATAAGCGCATCGGATCCTTTTTGACCCAGATAAGCACGGCATCAGGGCGTCTTACGATACTTGCAAAACCTCACGCATTATTCACAACCTTCCAGATTATTCACTATCAAGTCGGCCGCGCATTTCCAACTGGATCAACCCGCGAATGTGTTTAGAAAATCTCTGCAAGAGGAACAGACCGGCAACGTGAGCGTCGTAGCCGCAGAGACCCCTTGTTGTCGTCTTGAGGTATTTGCGGTCTCCGGCCAAATCGATTAGTGTGACGAGCTTCGACGAGCCAGCCACCAGCTCTTCCAGTGAACGTCCTCGGTAATTCACAATCTATAACACGAGAAAATATTTTCTTTACAATAAAAGATCACCTTTCGTCGGTCATTGAAGCCGATGACGTCGAGGCAAATAGAACTCGTTTTGCCTGTTTGCACCTCGTGCAGATAACTAAATACATCGTTCCTATGAGCGAAGGAAGTAAAGTACACACCGGAAGAGGTTGAGTCGACTCTTTCCCTGTCCATCGTCGAGTGTTCCTTGGGTAAGCACGCCGCAGAGCGTCGACTTTCCGGCATCCGCGCCTCCCAGTATAGCGAGTCGAAGTTCACCGAAGAGTTGTCTCTCAGGCACTCGTCTCACGAGAACTTCGCATACACTGCGCCTCACGGACGCGCCCTTTGGAGTCACGTCGCGTTCGGTTAGCTGCAACTCTGCCGTACACAAGCATTGTCCAATAAACGAACCACCACGAGAGTGGCATCAAGGGCATCGGCCATCGCTTGGAGAGTGCTCAGACTCTCCTCCATCTCCAAGTCCGTCAGCCCGCTGAGAGCTCCACCGTCTTCGACTCCCAACTTAATTGAGAGAAGTTACAAAAGCTTTAGCCTCACCTCGTAAAGAGCCTCTCCTTGTCCTTCACTCAGTCTCCACTTCATTTGTGTAATCAAGTGCTGTAGACGAGCCACTGAAGGCTTCACGAGTTTCACCTGAATATCACAACATTCCTTCAGACAATAACAATCCAACCTTGTACTCGACGTTTCCGAGCTCCATTTCTGGCGGTAAGCGGTTTTCATCGTCGATAGAATCTTCGGCGCCAAGTAGTGCCGCCGCCTCCACATTTCTAAAACACTCATTGGACTTGCAAGGAAATACGACGATGCAATAGTGACGTTTTTTCTATACAAACAAGGAGTGTTTCTCGGTACTATTTTGCGACCCGCCTACTTTTCTCAGTTCCGCCTTGCACTTCTTCCCTCATTTTGACTGAAAGTGAGTGCAGCCACGAGTTTAGTCAAATGGGCGAGGGTCAGCAATGTGACTTGCGTCAGCTGTTTCTCTACACCTAACGTTTACTGACTGACAACAACTGGAAAGCGGAAGACCCCATACTAGAGCAAGCGCCTATGTCAATCACTTCCTGTGACAGTTTTCACAAGAATCACGAAACAAGCGTACCTGCTGACGGTGAACACTGAGCTATTCTGCTCATCGCAGAAGTGCGATATCATGAAATCCATTGTTAGCAGCTTTTGGCTTTTGTCAATCAGCTCCTGAAACCAAACGTTCAATAAACAAAAGCGCGCCGGAGAAGACAACAGTGAGACGAAAGAAAATAGAGAATCGGCTGCTGTGACGTTTTGCGCGGGGTCACCATTCAAGTCTTCGGCGACTCTGCTGTAACACTCACCTATTCAAAGATTTCCTGTTTTGTATTGCGTTAACCGTATTATGCTGCGATTGTTGCGGGAGCGCCACCTTTAACAGTGTAACCGATCTTTCATTGCAACATCATCTGAAAGCGAAATTGCATTTTGGTCAACCACTCAGACACGATTACACAAGGCGCTCGAACGTTTCATGTGATTGTGCAAGACGACGCTTAGTCAGTAAAATGCACTTGTGATAGCTTCTCAACTAGAATCACCCCAGAAACCAGTGAGAAAGCTAGACGACTGAGAAGAAGACCGGTTTACGAAAACAAGCCCCTCGACTTCGGAAGAAAATTTGCGCAACTCTCTTCCGCACCGTAATTTTCAGCGTTTTTCGCTTTGTGTTTAAAGAAAAAAGACTTGGCGGGGATCAACAGAATTAGGCTGAACGGAGAAAAGGAGTTTGTCGAAGGGAAACGTGCCGCGCGGTGTGGAGGAGAGCAAAAGTGAGGGGAGACAGAGAGGCGAGAGACGCAGACCCCCAACACTGACGTCACACCTCCCATGTGTTCGCCCCGAGAGGTTCGCCTCGTTCGAGGGAAGGAACAGCCGGGGAAAAAGCTGACAAGCCTCTGGAACCTGCCACTATTGTTCGAAAGACAGGACGAGGGGAAGATACAAACTTCAAATCACGGAAGGTTGAAACATAGGAAGTATTGCAAGGGTGACTACTATCAGAATGCTGACTGGCAGGAAATGCGGAGAGAGCACCGAGGACAGTCAGCCACTCAGCACGCCCGCGGGATTCCTTCTAAACCTTCCAGCGCTGCCTGGCAACAAAACATTGAAAAGAGCAAGATTGCACAATTGATGGTGAGAGTGACGAAGGGGAGAAGAGGCGTCTCTTGGGTCATCTCGGGGACTCGAAGGGAGCACCTTTATTGCACGAGGCGATTTCACTGACCAGAACTCCGCGACTAGAACCATAAAGCGAGAAAAGAAGGCAAGAATGAAAGAAGGAGGTCTCAGCCGAGGAAAGGCACTCTCCATTTCGCTTGAAGACGACGAGCCCAGCTCAGTTTCGTCTCCGAGTAAGGCGGGTAGCGAATTCTGAGAGTTCTCTTGGAATGAAGGAGGAACTCACGACTTGAGTTTCTCCATGCCGGAGCCCGAATGGAGGACGGCCTTCTCGTGGGTGAAGGTGTCGAAGGTGTAGCGGCCGTGATAGTGACCCATTCCCGAGTGGCCAACACCCTGACAAATAGCGTTTTAGGCGTCGGACGTGATTTTGGCCTTTGGCACCAATTGACACGTGTCAAGTGACACCGAAGGTGTCGTTTGACACCTACTGGTGTCGCCAAGTGGCAAGGGCCGATTTTCGCAGTTGACACCTGTTTGCCGACACCTGGGAGGTAAACAAATAAACAACAAAGTAAACAAAGTAAACATGCGGTCGGGGACCGCGCGCCCGGCTGAGTTGCGCCTGGGCAGGCGTCCAGGTGTCGGGAAACCGAAGGTGTCGCGAGAATTAGGGCCTCCAGAAGCCCCAATCCTCGCGACACCCCCGCCCTCCCGACACCCGCCTCAGCGGGCCAAAAATCGAACGCCGGTACGGGTTTTACCCCGTCCGGGTTCAGCAACTAGGCGCAACGACTCAAATTCCCGTCGCTCCCACGCGGGCGGCGCCGCGTAGTCGCGCCGGGTACAGAGCCGGTGCCCAGTGCTCCAAAATTTGCAACGACGACAATTTGCACCGCGTGAAACCGCCAAGTGACTGGAAATTTTTCACCCAAATTGAGCAGCGCTCCGCCGCTCATTTTTACCCACGCCGAAATGACGGCGCAATTCAACGGCAATTTTCAATGACTGTTGAAACCGTCACTTCACTGGGAATGTTCCCCACGTTGAACCCGAACATCTGCTCGATTCCAGCACCATCTGCCCACCGCCAAGCACACAAAAACACAAGTCTTAAACGCCCGCGACCTTGAAAGCAAACAAATACAACTTTATTCATATCAAAGCTTTAGAATTGTGGCCCTAAAGAGGGCCGTTTGCTTATGTTGCGGCGATGTCGACGTTCCACTCGGGCCGGCATCTCCGCCGTTGGACGCGAGGCCGAAGGCAGCAACGGCCGCGCCCGCCTCCGGGCAGAGGCGCCGGCGAACGTCCCGGCGAGCGTCTTGCTGAAGGGTCACCGCTATCACGCGAGCGTTGTTCGAGAAGGCGCGACGCTGCTTCGGACATTACAACGTGGGAAAGCTGAAACAAACAACGTTAATTCCTTATTGTTTATGTTGTTAGCGACTATCTTCGCTTCCAAAACAAACAAACCTGTCTCCACGAGAACTTCTTAT